>MJUU01026948.1:51457-63385 GCA_002080025.1 Modiolus philippinarum | reverse complement strand
CGGAATGAGACCGGGAATTCGATGCCGTCGAATCTGAGCTCGTCCGCCCACCTTTCGTACTGCTTGGCTCGAGTAGCACTCTTCTGGTCCACCTCCTCGTGATGGAGGGCCGAGAGGATCGCCCATTTGAAGCACTGCTGATCCCCATTTTTCACGTTGATTATTGCCTTCTTGGCCGCGAGCTTCTTGGGAAGTGGGATATAAGAGCTTCCCTTGAGGGGCTTGTACTCATTCAGCTGAATCTCCAACTTCTCGACGCGCCCAAAGGTCCATCCGCTCCCCCCGGCCTGGAAAGTCGCCATGCTCTCAATGACCTTATCCTCCATCCGCGCTATCACTTCGTCCAAATCAGCCGACTCGGTGATTACCATCAAGGTCGACCGGAATTTTGGATTAGCGTAGATATTCTCGCCGGTCGCCGGGCTGATCTTCACCATCTCCACGTGGAGGATTATTTCCGCTTTCAAACCCTTCTTTTCCGCCAGCCCCTCCGAAATCGCGCTCCGGATTTTCCCCCAGCTCAGCCTGATGAAAGTCTCCACGTCCAGCTGCGTCTTGGGCTTGATGATCACCGTACCAAATACCCCTCCCAAGGCCTCCCGCTAATCCGCAACCTCGATGAGATCTGCGGCTTCTTCAATGCTCTGCTTCACCTTCTCGACCAGCTGATCTTTCTTCAGCCGGGAGATATTGGTGATCCCCCTCCGCCTCGCGATCGCCTTGAGCTGCTTCCTGGTGAATACTTCCCGGCGCTTGAATTTTCGGTCAATCGCCGACTCAATGAGCCGCACCAAATCCATCTTATTTTTCCTGCTATATCCCTTCACCCCTTCCTCCTTGGCGATTTTCCTCAGTTCCCCCATGGTCTCGGCCACCCTAAATTTCCCTCCGATCGGCATCGTCTCGCCGCTGGGTATGCCTCCAGCAAAGCCCATCTTTCCCCGGTTTGCCCTTGCAAAGCTGCCCCTTCTTCCTTTTCAGTGGGGTATTGCAGGATTTCTGCATTTCGGGGGATGAAGTTGGTCTGCTATCTTTGCAGACGGAATCTTCGTAGCAATCCATGATACTCTTGGATGGCATGATTTTATTTATAAATTTTTTAGGTGGTCTGGTGATTTTTCTCGATCACCAGGCTTTTGCATAGTGTTACTTATAATAGACTTTCGACCGGTATTTATATTACGTGATTCCAGTAAATCCTTGGAGGAGGTCGGGGAAATTTGCATATGGCCAAAATAATTTGCAAACTTTTCCCCGCATACCTTCGGACCCCGGCGAAAATTATTGAAATCTCATCAGGGGCATATTCTAAGAATTCTGACGGATCCTTTCTCCTTTCCTTCGTCTCTGGCGCGAATAATTTGCAAAATGCTATTTTCCCAAGAAAAAATCAGGGGAGATAATTTAGTAAGAATTACGCAAGAAAATAATCTTTTCCGACGAGGTATTTCCCCAGATACCTTCCCTCCTAGCACTTTTCAGCATCCCCGACTCACTCAATACCCATTTGCATCCCAGGGCCCCGGAGTGGGGTATCATGCAGAATTCCTGCTTGAAAATGGTCTTGCGGCAGAATTATCATTTCTTAACTACTTTATTCCAAAAGTAGCCACTAGTTATCAATTATGTGGCGATACACATTTATCAAACAATATAAACCGTGCACTATTTACTGTTAGCTGGACAACCAGTATTTAGAGAAATTTATACATTTTAATAAACAATATCCGTATACCCCGCACCGCCTGTTTAAGATTGAAAACAGGCAAGCCCATGATGTAATTTATTAATATTTTTTTGAAAATCCAACTACTGATTACTATTTTTTAACTATAGATCTTCATGGTAATATGTTGGCTAGGTAAATTCCAAAATATGCAGAGTCACCAAGAGTTTCCGGAATATTACCAAAACTGGAAGCATGATTTTTGAAAACAAATTAATGGAAATGATTATCTTACCAAATCCAAATCTACTGTTGCTAGGTAGAATTCCATGAAATAAGAAGTCTAAGACTGACAATTTCAGGAAATTAACCAAAATTTACATCAAATATTTTTGAATTTTCATTTGTGAAGAAGTTTGTTCTTATCGCATCAAATTACTAGACAGAATTTAAAGAAAAAGGAAAAAGTGTTCAAGTTGATTTTACGAAATCTACTATAATTGGAAACAAGAAAATCCCTAAACTAGTACGCCAGTATAGTATTTTTGTTTTTAAGTTAAATAAACACAACAGTACAGAGACAGCGGTAAAGGGGCGCGTGAAAGGAAAGAGGAGGCGAGAACAATTATAAAAGGGTGAGAGAAAGGAGAAAAAAGTAACACGGGAGGCAAGCATGTATTTAAAGCAAGATGTGTTTGTAAAACACTATGCCACCGGTAGCAATCATGTCTGCAATACAAAATTAATGCAAAATATTGCACTATACAGTTAGAAATTAAAGTTTAATTAGTACACGCTTGTACTAAGCTCCATTTACATATCGAATATCAAGTCTTTGCAACTGTAATAACGAGCTTAGAGAAAAATCTAGATTTTTACCTCTGTGACCCTGACCTTTGACATGACCTTAATAAAATTTTCAATATTGTGTTCAGCTTTATATGACCAATATACAGACCAAATTTGAAGGTCCTATCACATCTGGTTGAAAAGATAAAGGTAATATTGAAGTTTCCGAATTTGCATTAGTGACCTTAACCTTTGACCTGACCATGATTTTTGGCGGATTTGTACTAAGCTTTATTCACCTATAGAATGTGAAGCTGGCGATTGTAATTAACGAGCTATAGCGAAATCTAGATTTTGACCTTTAGACCTGTTGCCTTGACCTTTGACTTGACCTTAGTGAAATGTGCACAGTGCTGTTCAGCTTCATATGACCAATAAAGAGGCCAAATATAAAAGTCTGATCAAATCTCATTGAAAAGATATAAGTAATGTTAATGTTTTCAAATTTGCACTCAGTGACCTTGACCTTTAGCCTGACCCAATTTTTTGTGGATTTGTACTATGCTTCATTAGATCTATTCACGTATAGAAAATCAAGTCTTCAGCAATTGTAAATAACGAGCTACAGCAAGATCTAGATTTTGCCCTTTTAACCTGACCTTAAAGAAATTTGCATAATGGTGTTCAGCTTCACACATACCAAAGCTAAGAAAAGTTACACGTGAAAAGACCAAATGTTAATCCTCATCTTTATCATTTTTGAAATTAACATAAAAATGTTTGACGCTATGTGCATACAAAATCTTACTTTCTGCACATTGCTCAGGTTAATTTTCATCTAAAGCTTACTAAATAGCTCTGTTTGCATTTAGGAATTTCGTTAATAGAGCTGCCAGGCGCCCCCGGTTGGTTGGTAGTGGACAGGGGAACGCCCTGTCTATGCGGGTTAGTCAGATCATATACGGAAGCGTAGCCGAACTATATGGATAAACGTTCTATGCAATATAAAGAGCCCTTTTATATTTTTCTAAGTAGAGTAGACTCCCTGGGGCCGTATCAACAAACAAATGATAACAGTAGCCATAAACACATACAATGGCCGGAAACTATAAACCACACGTCACAATTCACAAGTGAACTGCACTCGAACAACACAAATGAAAAACAATAGACAAACGTAGATAACGTCAGGAACTCGGGATGACCGGACTTGGTACCGGCATTGGTAAAAGCCAGCTGCAGGGTTAAACCAGTTTTTTGGAACCCAAACGTACACCCCCTTTCTAAATTTCCCGCCCCTACCCATTTCTCCCTTTTCCGGTGGTAATCGAAAGTCGTTGGTCTTTCCAGTTTTTTCTTTTATTTATAAACAATTTGCATAGATTAAATTGTTATCGTCCTGGCATAGCTAAAAGAAATGCTTACTGAACGTTAAAGTAACTAATCAATCAATCGATCAATCGAAAGAGAGTTAAGAACATCACTGCATTATTTACATTGATAACTGAGGAAAAAAACATGAAGTAGCCTTACAGAATCTTGGTTTGAGAAGGTAAAAGGTTTTTGTTCGTGTTTCCGAAAGACAGACAAATCGTCTCCAATCCCTAGCATCCTAGATACAAGTAGACAATGGACACGTAGAAAATGATTTACGAATATAGCTAAACTCGAAAAAAGAATTATCAACATTTTCGTAGGTACAGAAACCGCTAAGATATTTAGTACATCTACCAATTTACCAAAATTATTGTAAGAAACTGCATGACAAGCTCTTTATCGATGCAAATTTCATGAAAATTGGTCCAGACATGAATTCTACAGAATTTTTTAAACACAACACGTGCATAGGTAAATTTCACTTGATGCAATACTATTGATACTAATTGCACGGTACTGTAGATGAACTACCTCTACCTGGCTCACTATTTTGTTGCCAACTTACTGGTGCATTTTTTTTCTGACAGGAAACGATCAAAGTAAAGGGTGTTAAACACAAACGGAAAATGTGCGACACTTAGACTGCAGTAGAGTCCAAGCAACCAATAACCAATCCTGACGTGTTAGTGGCAGACATCACAGTGCATATAAACATACGTATAGTTGAAATGAGGCAAGAACTGTTTCCAGCAAAGACTTGGAAACAAGCAAATTGATGGATGCCTATTCACACGCTTTTGAATTTATATGCATCTATATAGAAATACTTATTAAGCAGATTTACAGCAACGTACAATAAAACAACAAGTCGTATAAACTTGAAGAGAAGTTTTGTTTGAACATAAATATCTTGCGATAAAAGTAATTGCAAACTATCTCAAAATCGATGTATAGTGCAGATGTACAGAGTAGCGCATTTGAAAATACATTTGAGCTTGCATTTTAAGTTGAAAAGCGACTTCGGGAATCAGCGATGAGATTACGAAGGTATATAATGGATGTTTACAAGAATACTATACCGATGATTTTGCCGCCAGCACTAGAATCGCTTTTGTCAGGGAAAAATACTGCTTAGATTTAAACTGAAATTGCTATTTGTGTAGAATGACCAAACGAATCGGAAGATATCTCCTATGCTGTATCTAATGGAGAATTGGTGATGTCTAAACATGGTATTCCCGTCAAAGATCGTTAGCATGAAAATGCTGAACCAACTGGCCATATTCAACCGATTCGGTCACTCCCATTTTGTACTATATCTAAATGCAGGAATCCTGTAGACGACAAAAATAACTAAATACCGAAGTTACTGTGAATTTACTTTCTGCATATGCGCATTTCAGCAACTTATGTCTCATCAGTGCAGATAAAATCTAAACATTTGGAAGACCAGATACTCAAAGATGTTTAAAAACTGATATAGAACACATAACCAATATGATCTAAATGTAAAGCCAAAATCAGCTAAGGACAGAGCTTTGCATGAGGGAGATACTCCTTAGTTTTCAACAAAATTTACAAAAAGTAAGATATTGTAACCATAAAGAAACATGGTGGTGTTATTAGTTTAACAGAAATTGTACTGCATGTTATCGTTGGAAAACAACTGACATGGATATTGCCGAGCAAATATGCCGAGAAACAGCTTCAGCTGACGGATATGCTCTCCGGGATGTCATCTTTGCACGAGGAACTTTCACATATTTAAAGGCAGTACAAATATAAACGAAGAAATCAATACGATTTGCAGTTTCTTTTTCAAATTAATTCAGCACAGATCAAAGTTCTGATTAGTTGTATTGCTTGTCAGTTTGCGGTTCTTCAAACCAGATGTGGCTTTAGACTTTCTGAATGCTGGTACTATTGGTAATGTGTGTATGAAGGATTCATACAAGGCAGAATGGTTCAACAAATCGTCGTATTCCAAAGTCCTATCAAGCGGAATAAATTCAAATCATTTGCAACTGCAGTGTGGAAGAAAACATCCAAGAGCTGCCAAATTAAAACGACACATAAAGTAATACGAAACATTTTGGACAAATGGTTTTTCTGTCTGTGCGGAACGCCATCGACCCTTTTTTACCTCTTGGTTCCATTTCATGGTCTTTAGCAATTGCAGATGGGATGCCAGGAAAAAATCGATTTAAAGCAGTTTTACTTTTTCGAATCACCAGTCGACCGAGTATTGTTTCGTTTAAATGACAATGTTGTTTATAATTTTGATGGCGGAGTTTAATATTCAGTCCTGATAATTTTGAATATCTAGCAGACATAGTGTTTGTTTGTTTGTTTGTTTTCGAAATTAGGGTGTGTTACATTTTCTACTGAACTGATACGTAGTAGCAACTGTTAAATAGATCATTTAAAGGAAGACAATACATGGATATTTGGTAGAAAATCACTACGTTATTAGCAGGACACTCTTTCAGGTGATTTTTCTACCTTTCCTTTCCTTCGTCTGCCCTTTTGAGTTTGCGTTCCATAAATTTCCCGCTGTAGTCACTCTTTAAGCTCTTGCCTGTGTCACAGCCACTTTCATCGTCACATATTCTTTTTGATCTTAATGTAAGTCCATAAGGAATTGCTTTATTGCTTTATTTTTTGGATGGCATGATTTTTGTGGACCCAGTGAGTCTACTCTCGAGAAATATAATAGGGGTATTTATACTTCATGGGGCATGGCCTTTCTGCACACTGCTTGGCTACAATGGTTGACACACGTATATCACTTTAATAATCAAACAACATTCTATCTAATGATCTGATTGATCCATAGTGTTATAAATATAGCCTCTAACATTGTTTCCAGTTTATTACATATATATTTCTCAAATCAAGATAGTTAAATTTTTCAGATTTTAAGTATCTAGATTTGAGAAATTATCGTAAGAATCTTGAAAACTATGTTAGAGATTGTTTCTCTAATTTCTACTGAATTTATTTGAAGTAAATTGTATGGTGGCTTATTTCTGACATCCACACAATTTTGGTCGAGATTATAAGAACCTTACACGGGTGGGTGTGCGAGACAAAGAAATCTCAGACACCCAAGGGCAAGATTAAGGATGTCTCTGACGAGGCTGTGCCGAGTCAGTGACTGCCAAATCTTGCCCGCGGGTGTCTGAGATTTTTTTGTCTTTCACATCCATCCGTGTTTGATTCTTTTTCTCACCCTACCAACACGAATGACTTGTTGACATTGGACATAACGTCATTCGTGATCAGGCGTAATAACGCGATACTGTTACATTCAAAGAATTCAAATCATAACATATTACACAATCATTTTCTAGTCTTGTCCTCCCAGTTTTGTTTATTGTATTTTTACGCTGTAATTTCTCATATATGTCAGAAAATCTGAAGTTCACCTTCATGTCGTTTGTTTACATTCGGGAGTTACGTCCCTTTCTTTGCAACGTCATAAAATTTTAGCGCGGGATTTTTAAAAGGCAATTTTAGCTTTTAGCTTTCCGTAAAATCACCTACAGACTGAAACATTATCAGCACAAAACACATCAGTGTAGCAATAATTATTACTTTAATTATGTTCGAATAACCGACAAACTTAAATTCATACAGAACGATGATCACCATAATTTGGCGGGAAAATGTGCGTGTAGCTTGTCTCACCCACGGGTGAGACAGAAAAATCTCACCCAGGTTTTGGTTACATAGAAAGCACTACAGGTAGGGTGAGAAAGTTTTATCTCGAAAATTTGTGATATTATCATGAACAGTGACAATAATTATCTCGTTATGTTGACTTTTTCTCGTTTTATCATGACTGGTCGAGACAATATTATCGCGACATTTTAGAGACATATTTCACGTTATCATGACCTTTTTTATGTCCTGCCTGTTTCTGCCATCGACATAATATTTTAGCAACATAGATGTATCGTGATTTGTCGCGATAAATATCATGACAAGTCGACATACCACCAATCGGCAAGATAGATATTTTTAGAACATATTTGGAACCCACCTTACACAACGCGCGCTACAATAGACACAAGGACAGCTGAAGCGGGTGGCCTTGAAGCATTCCGAGTGTTTGATCTATTTATAAATATCTTGCCAATCCCTGGTGCTGCCATTTATGTCGACTTGTCATGATACTTATTTCGACAAATCATGATAAATCTATGTTGCTAAGATATTATGTCGATGGCAGAAACAGGCAGTACATGAAAAAAGTCATGATAACATGAAAAATATCTCCACTCTTCTATAAAACGTCGCGATAATATTATCTCGGCCAATTGCGATAAAACGAGAAAAAAGTCAACATAGCGAGATAATAATCGTTACTTTTCATGATAATATCACAATTTGTCGAGATAAAACTATCTCGACCAAAATTATGTGGATGTCAGAAATAAGCCACCATAAAATTGATCTCCGTTGTCTCCAATCTCAAATATGCCGCCATTTTGTTGCTACCAACGTTGCTATGTGTATCATTGCGTCATTCCTTAAAATAGATGTCGAGTGAAATATTTTTATTAAAAATGTCATATTACCAATAAATCGAGTAATTTTAGTCATTAGTCATTAGACAATAATGCAGTTGTTAATTTCATCAACACCCGGCTGCAATATTTCTAGAAACTGATACGAGCCATTTACATGATTGACCAATCGCCAACTGAGAACAAATTAACACACGTATTAGTTATTATTTCGATAACTAATCGACCAGGAGGTAGAGAATACACAATAACATTGTAATAAAAAATATCGTGTATTTGAAGGCATATGTTATTAATACCGATGTTTAAACGTTACACTAGGCTATCGAAAATTATTCTTTTTAGGAATCGTAGATGGTTTAGGTTTAACACTTATGATTAATATGCTTGGCGCGGTGTCGAAGATATATTAAATATGTCTGTCAGATGATTTTGAGAATGCAAATTACAATAGCATTGTTACATTATAACTATTGACACGTATCGTAATGATCGAAGGCTTTGTATGCTAAGCGAGGTTCCCGCAAGGAGTCTGGAGACTTTTAAATAAATTCATACATGGTAAAGGATGTCCGCTGTCTGTTTGAGAGAGATCGTAAAATTCACAACTTCGGCCCATTTTTAGATCACCTGGCTATGCCAGGGTGAGCTTTTGCAATCACTTGGCGTCCGTCGTCCGTCCGTCGTAAACTGTTTTTTCAAAAATCTTCTCCTCTGAAACCACTTTGCCAATTTAATCCAAACTTGGCCTGGGTCATCGCCAGGGTATGTAGTTTAGAATATGTTCGGTTGGTCCAAAGACTAAACAACATGGCCGCTGTTACTAGAAATAGAACATAAGGGGTAAATTGCTGTTTTCGGCAAATAACTCAAAAACTGTTGCAGATATCAAAAATCTGACAGAGGTAAAATTGTTCAGAATGCCGAGATCTATATGCTCTGCAATTTTGAAGAAAATCGAAAACCCTTCTCCGAGTAACAACCCTTTTAATCATAAAATTTGCAAAATTTATGCATTTTTTTATTTTTTATTTCAAAAACTGTAACAGATAGAAGTGAAGTGTAAATTGGAAAAATGTTCAGCAAATCAAAATCTGCATATTCAGATGTCTGTGTAGTAGTTATTGACTTTTTTCACCATTTTTTCCAATGACATGTGGTTAGTGGGTTCTTTCCCTTCAAATTCTGTTTAATCTGCTTTGGTTAACATTTCTCGTTTAAGCTTTAGAGAAATTCCCTGCTGTCACTTTATTAAAAACAAATATTTCTTTCATAATCAAGAGCAAAAAAGAGTTTTTGTACAATTTTTTTCAATTTTTTTGCAAAAATACTTTCATAATCTTTACTTATTTCTAATTATAATAATTTTTGTATATAAATTTATAATCTGTGTCCTTGTTTTATAATAATTGTATAGTGTGTTCTTGAATTCTACCATGCAAATATCTTTACTGTTCAGTTCTGTCTTGTGCCTATATAGAATTAAAAGTAGCTGCTTGTCCTCATAGCCTGGCTATGCCACGGTGAGCTTTTGCCATCACTCTGTGTTCTTGGTCCGTTGGTCTTAAACTTTTCATTCAAACATCTTCTTCTCTGAAACCGCTGGGCTAATTTGAACTAAACTTGGTCAAAATGGTTCTTAGGTAGTCCCCTTTAGAAATTGTGTCCGGCAAGTCCACATGTTATCCAAGATGGCCTCCAGCTGGGGATTTTGTCGAAAATAGGACAATATTGCAAAAATCTTCTCTAAAAATACAGGGCCAATTGGAACCAAACTTAGTCATAATGGTCATTACGTTCCCCCTTTTAAAAGATGTGTTCGGCAAGTAAGATGGCTGCCAGCGGGGAACGTGGTTTTAACATTGGACCCTATAGGGAAACATATTCAAAGATTTTCTCCTCTGAAAGTACATGGCCAATTGGAATCATTCTTGGTCACAATGGTCCTTACTTGGTCCCCTTCATGACATGTTTCGGGCATATCCGCATAGCATCCAAGATGGTAGTCAGTGGGTAACATAGTTTAAAATTGGATCATTTGGGGAAATGTATTTAAAGATCTCCTCTGAAACTAAATGGCAAATTGGAACTAAACTTTGTCACAAAAGTCCTAACTTGGCCCCTTTCAAAAAAGTGTCCAACAAGCAGTTATTGTAGTTTAACATTTGACCTTATGGTCAAATGCATTTGAATATCTTTTCCTTTGACACTACCTGGCCAACTGGAACTAAACTTGGTCATAATAGGCCTTTGTTGGCCCAATTCAGCATCACATTCAAAATAGCCGTAAGAGGGGAACATAGCTTAACATTGGACCCCATGGGAAACTATTCAAAGGTCACAATAGCTCATATGAGATGGCCGCAAGTAGGAAACTTTAATATTGGACGCTAAAGGAAAACATATTCAAAGACCTTCTCCTCTGAAAGTATCTGGGCAATTTTTACTTGGTCACAATGGTCCTTATTTGGTCCCCTTTGTAAAATGTGTCCAGCATCTCCGCATTACATCCAAGATGGCCCCACAGGAAACATTGTTTAACCTTGGACCCCATGGGAAATCATTCAAAGATCTCCTTTGAAAATCTAGGCCAATCGGAACCAAAGTGAGGCACAATGATCCTTAGATGGTCTTCTCTAAGAAAGGTGACAGTCGGTCTACGTCTAATTTTGGATCATATAACATCAATGTTTATCAATAAACTTGAAAATGAGCCCCTTAAACAGCCAATAAACAAGCTTGAAAATGAGCCCCTTAAACAGTCAATAAATAAACTTGAAAATAAGACCTTTAAACATACGTAACGAATTCATTTTTACGATAAACTGTCCACGAAATATAAACTCGAATCTTTTTTTATTTGCTTCAGATACCCTAAATTTAGACCAAAATAGGGAGATTTTCCTTAAGGTTAAAAAATTCATTATAAAAAGCAAAAGGTTTATCACTTAAATTAGACTAAATTGCTTTTACTTAATTTGACTCATTTCATCCATATAGTGTCATGTTTTTTTTTTCTTTGTTATCGTTTTCCTTCTAATGTTATAGCTAGAATATGTCAACATCACTTGCATGCTTATTACATTTATAATTATTTATCAAAATCGTCTTTTTAAGGAGACAGATTAATATAAGCTGATTCCAGCTTGTTTCTGAATCCTAATTTACTGTTATGCTTTTTATGTATGATTACAAAAACAGGAAAACAGCAAACACCCACAATGGCCAGGAACTACAATCACATGCCATAATTTACAAGCAAACTGCACCAGAAAAACAATAATGAAAACAAGAGACAAACATAAATAATGATAGGAACTCGGGATAGCCGGACTTGGTACCGGCACCAGCAAAAGCCAGTGGTAGGGTTAAACCGATTTATGGGTACCCAAACCTCCCCTTTCTCTATCCCGTTTCCCTATAGTATCATAAACACGCGAATAAAACCCAATACAGGTAGACTACTAACTCAATGACCACTATCTTGGAACAGAAAAAGCGTAAGACAAAACGTAATTTTGAAAGAAGGGTCAAAGAGTGCTCGCCGCTTAACTGCCGGCTAGC
>MJUU01026948.1:4977-43162 GCA_002080025.1 Modiolus philippinarum | reverse complement strand
AAAGATTACTTTATTTTGTGATGAATATCCCACTAATATAGATGTATTCCGAAAATTTTGCTAGGATCGTGAATATTGTAAATGTGAACTGAAATCTGATGTTGAATTAAGTGCGCCAGACGATTTTCTTGGTGTCTGTTAGGAACACTATGAATATTGGAACGTTGGAAAAAAGTCAAAAATGCACTAGACAGGGGAAATGTTCTGTAATTTTTCAAGAGAAATTTGCTGGTCATCTTTTTTTTCCTGCTCAATTGCTAAACGAACAACAAAAAAGTCTCTGAGAAAAATTTCGTATTCAAGTAGTTGTATTGTTGTACATGACTATCAGAGAACTAAGCCTGCAAATAGAAGTTAGAATTACAACCGTCATATTTTCAATACACTGAGGTATAAATTCAAATATCGAAATTAATGTAATTTTGATTTAAAATGTGATAAAGTACAATTTAGCCCTTTACGAAGATAACGTCATTTATCATGATTACGTCTGTTACGCTTACATGTACGAACATCGCGCGTAACGTCTCTATATATTTGTTCATCAAATGAGTCTGGTGAACATTTGCTCCGAAACAAGTCGTTTTGGTCTTGTATAGACGACTTTCCTATTTCTTTTTATGAATGAATTGCTCCGGTTGACCTGGGGTCAATGGGCGCCAATTGCGTCACTGACCATTGTGACGTTGAAAAATCTATATTGTGACGTCAAAATTTTACGGGAAAATTCACCAACTGGAAACTCGTCTATATCCCCAAGGTGTACTAAATGTTGCTACCTCTTTAGATTAGATTCTGGATCTAACATCAGCTGTTAATAGCCCAGCCTGAGGTCCATCTTTGAGAAGACTTTGCATTAATTAAATTTGTAGAAAAATCCCCCCCCCCCAACTTGACACTTGAGTTATCCGGTTCCTTTCCATTGATTTATTTGGTATTCTCAGATCAATACAAACTCTTATCACATGCAATTCTAGTTTATCGTTATCTACTTTGCTGAATTTTGGTTTCGTTAACACAACCAACGGTGAATATCACTGTACTGGTGTACCTGGTTGAATCAATTCAAATATGTCTGATTCTATTCCTTGATCTAACGATTGTTTTGATGGTTTTTGAAAATAGTACGGAACTTGTCTTGGTTTGTGTGCTTTTGGTACAACGCTTGGTTTCATACTGATCTAAGCACATAGTTCCTTGTCATTTTTATTGTTTCTAATTTCTCCAAATTACCTCGAAGACACTTTCAAAATCTGTTAATATCTGTTTAACTTCAGTTCTTCTATACGACACAAGCAATTCATCTGTTTTATCCTGAGTTGCTGTTATATCATAGTTTTCATATCATAAGTTTTGCAAATGATCCATCAGGCCTGATTTCCACCATCCCTAGTTTCTGTTTTGTCGATCTACTCAATAACGGTGGTGAATTTATTCTCCCCTGAATAACAATGAATTTTGTCTCAATTCCACATGTTGCGTTTAATACAATTGTCTTATATTCTCCTCTAACGGGAAGTGAGTTTTGTAATATACTAAGCATGGTTTTGCTTTTCTCCAATCTAAGTTTTTGAAAGTGACGTTAAACCCCATATCAATCAATCAATCCAATCTCAGTTTTGTTTTTCAATAAATTCGAAAAGTGATATTCGTCCATGATATTTACGTCAGCTCCACCATCTGGCTCTACTTTCATCTCGGCATCTCCCAAGTTAATCGTTACAGTTTTCTCAATGTCAATCTTTTTACTGGCTGCTTTTAATTATGCTTAACAGATTGGCAATCAAAATAGTCATCATCATCAGAAACATCCGAGTCGTCGCTGTTACTTTCTTCAACAGTTTCCTAATACTGTGGATGTACTTTTATTCGTGGACATCAATTTTCGTGGTTTAGAATTCAATGCATTAAATTTTGAAGGGAAAAATGCATTTTGTTGGGAACTTAATTTCGTGGTTTTCTCTTCTTGCCACTCCAGTGTGATTTGTGCACCGAGCGACAAAAACATTTTACCTGTATGACACTAGGCTTGTACATCGAACGACAAAAACATTTTACCTATGTCAGAAAAAATCTATAGATTATGACAGGAGGCACACCACTTTCTCGTTCTCCCTTTGACTCTTATGTTAAATTCCGGGATTTCAAAAATATGTCAAATAAGAAAATATAATTGAATTGATTTTGTACATAGTCGCAACAGAGAATTTTCGGTATTTGGTCGTATTTCATTCTATCCGTTCTAGCTTGTTACGCAACTTAATCATGTTTTTTAACTGTTCTTTGCTCTCTGTCGTTCATCTGGAAATATTCTATGATCTTGCTGATTATAACATGTATCAATTGGCTGGAGTCACTACAAATTATAAGGCACTATTTTTTATAGTACTATTTTCGAGGTCTGTCAAATATTGGCGTATTGAAATAGTGAAGTGCCCCCTGACAATATTATGGCTTTGACATTTTACACAATCTGGGCACACAGAAGCTATAGTTAGTCGTCATATAAGCGGGAGGTTGATGCATCATTAAACCTGGTTTAACCCACCATTTTATTTATAAAATGCCCGTTCCAAGTCGGGAATATGACGGCTTGCCAAAAATGTTCTGTGTTGGATTGTGTTTCCCTGATTTAGTCGAATGTTATACGGATTTTCCTTACTGGTCTCTTCCTTTGATCGTTTCGGACTTTTATTGTCACTTTCATTTAGCAAACCACGAAATCCACGAAAATTGGAAACCCACGAACAATAGTACTTTCACATTATTTCGTGTTCTTCAAATTCGTTTCCGATTTGTGTCTTCCTGATCTCGATATTTTATTTTATTTTTTATTAACTGTTCCACACATTGCTTCAAGGTAATTTTTTCTCCAACACGATCTGCATTCTTTACCATTTGGTGGGCATCTTCCACTTTCATGACGAAATAAAAAATAATTAAACATTGAACGTGACTGTTGAATGCTTCTTTCCATTGAATATCCTTGTCTATGTTCTTGTCTTTTCTTGTCAAAGTAATTCTGTACCTTATATACAACACTCGATTCATCTATTTTCATTTCTCTTATTTGCAGGTGTGTGTTTTTTATTTGTGCAGCCTGTTCAATAAATTGGTCTAGATTCCATCCTTTGCTGATAGATTTTCTCATCAGGTCTTTGTTTTCTTTATGGATGCATCGTTCGAGTAATCTCTCTTCAGTTGTTTTTTTTTTCAAATTTACGGTCGTTGGCCATTTCTCAGAGTCTAGATACATAACTGATAGTTTCATCGCTTTCCTGTTTCATTTTAGCAAAAGACATATCTAGAGTCATGTTTTTAAATATTTGTTTAACTTATTTCTCAATACTGTATAATCGTCTATACCATCAATTGTTTCATTCTTTAAAATCTTTTCCAATTTGACAATTTCTTTTCCTCCATATATCAAGAATACATCTTTTTTATCCACTGCCTCTGTGATTCTGATGTATCTAAATGCCCTCTCCATACATTCTAACCATTCCTGTCATTGCTTTCCTATCGAAAATGGATTATTACTTTGAATAAATGGTACTGTTCTTAAGTTTCTTGTCTCCATCTTTGCCGCTTTGTTGTTATAGGGTAAATCGCTCCTGAATCGGTTTCGGTATTTAGCGTCCTTTGTTTAGCTTCATTTCTTCAAAACTCTTATATTTGTTCTAAAATGTTTTCATCCTCGTCGCCAATGAAACATCTAAAGACACACAGAAGTATTTTAATAATGGCTGACCATACCAATATAGAAGAAGAGTGGCGGTAGCAACGAAACGTAATAATTAAAATTCACAAGTGTGCTTTTTTCCTATCGTTGTTTACATTTGTCTTTCGTCTAATTTGTGTTTTTCCTGTGAAGTTCCTTTGCAGATCGTGACATGTAATTATAATTTTCAGCCATTGTAGGTGTTTCCTGTTGTTTCATTTCATTTTTGACGTTCGCGCAAAAACACGAAATTACAGATTCCCCTAAAAACGTGACTACGAGTGCGGACTATAGTTTGATACTGGACCCTTTTGCAATTTCATATTTTAAACCACTGAAGCAAATTTCAACATACATTACAGGAGTGATGTATGGAAGTTCTATACAAAGATTGTCCATTTCATTTCAGTTGGATAAAAGACATGACTGTCAGCGTGAAACATAGTTTAACATTGTACCATGGGAAAATCATCATTTTCATCATCTGCTCTGAAATGTACCTGCACTGTACTGAAATGGTGTATGGAAGGTCCTTTACAATATTGCTCATTTCGGTCAGATCTGACAAAAACATGACCGCAAGAGAAGCAAAATAGTTAAACATTGGACCCTATGGGAAAATCATACTTTCATCTTCTCCGCTGAAACTACTGAAGCAAATATAGGAATTACACATGGAACGTCCATTACGAAGATTGCTCATTTCATTTCAATCCGATAAAACCATGGTCGCCAATTTGGAACATAGTTTAACATTGGACCCTTAGCAATAAAAACTAACAGGAAGTGGAGGTTAAAATCTGAAATCGTCCTTTGCAAACCATTATAGGAAATTCAGCTTAACTTTATTTATTGGAATAATGTTTTGAAGGTCCTTTACAGAGATTTATCCGAAAATAATATAATTGCCAGTGATGAACATAGTGACCTCATGGGAAAACATTTCTGGTCATCAGCATAGGCATGGCGCTAAGAAGCATCTTGTCAGATGAAGAACAACAATAAAAGCGTTATTCCATTGCTGTGTTTTGCCATGTATTTGTAGAGATTTTGTCTCATTTGCATTTACTCCATATCCCTTCATTGTTAATTAGCGATAATATAATTGCCAGTGATGAACATAGTGACCTCATGGGAAAACATTTCTGGTCATCAGCATAGGCATGGCGCTAAGAAGCATCTTGTCAGATGAAGAACAACAATAAAAGCGTTGTTCCATTGCTGTGTTTTGCCATGTATTTGTAGAGATTTTGTCTCATTTGCATTTACTCCATATCCCTTTATTGTTAATAAGCGATACAGAACCAGCCTTTGGTTCTCATAATTCCGTGCTAAAGAGAAATCTTGTACAAACCAATCTATATACACTATCAACACTTTCCGATATTTGGATGATATTTTAACTTTAAACAATGACGACTTCAATACGTATTATAAGGACATCTACCCCAAAGAACTTACTTTGAATAAAGCCAATTCTGATAATCATCATTGTCCGTTCTTAGATATCAATTTTGATATAACGAATGGTAAATTAGATACCAAAATATATGATAAAAGGGACGATTTTTCTTTTCCCATAGTTAATTATCCATTTCTGGATGGCGACGTTCCATTAGCGCCATCTTATGGTGTTTACATATCTCAACTTGTTCGATTTGCTCGAGTATGTAATAACGTTTGCGATTTTAATGAACGGAATCTTTTCATAACTGATAAACTATTACATCAGGGTTTTCGTTATCACAAACTAGTTAAAACCTTTACTAAATTTTATCGTCGATATAAAGACTTAGTTCATAAATACAATGCAAGCTGTAAACATCTAATCAAGGCTGGTATTTCACATCCCTTATTTTACGGTAATGTTTTACATAAGAGTAAAAAATACTTAAACTCGCCTAACAAACTTATTAAGCCTTTAAATCGTCTTATTCATAAGGGTTATAATTACGGTATTGTTGTCAAGTCATTACGTATGGCCTTCTTTGGTATTATATCAACATTGATTTTTTTGATAGGGTCTTTGCATTTTAACCAATCTAAAATCTGTATTGCATGGACACGGGTTTGTATGAAATCATTATGCTAAACTCCTCACAGGAAGGGACTTGGTGGAAGCTGTATACTGAGGGTACATAACTTACTTTGTCAGTTGGTAATGGGTCTGGAGCTGGCATGTCAGTTAACTGATAGTAGTCTCTTGTGATTTCAAGTTTTGGTCCGTATATTTAGTTCTTTCAGTTTCATTTGTAACCGGGTTTTCCATCGGTAAACCCTGTTATTAAAATGGTGAAAATGGCGGGCGGNGGCGGGCGGCTGCCAAATGGGTACATCATTTGTCCGGAGCAAATCTCCTACAGTATTTAAGACAGGAAGTTTTTATTTTTGTACATATATCAAAGGTGTGCATGGTACTTTGATTTTGATTTTTGATAATTTTTGTCAAAAATATCAGTTGTTGAACTTAGTCAGTTTTGCGTCAAATTTTCAACAATAGGGTACCCCCTTTGTCTGGAGCAAATCTCCTATGGTATTTGAGACAGAAAATTTTTATTTTGCAGATCAATTGTACATATATCAAAGGTATGCATTGTACTTTGATTTTGATTTTTGATAATTTATGTCAAAAATATCAGTTGTTGAACTTAGTCATTTTTGCCTCAAATTTTCAACAATAGGGTACCCCCTTTGTCCGGAGCAAATCTCCTACAGTATTTGAGACAGGAAATTTTTATTTTTGTACATATATCAAAGGTGTGCATGGTACTTTGTTTTTGGTTTTTTATAATTGATGTCAAAAATATCAGTTGTTGAACTTAGTCTGTTTTGCGTCAAATTTTCAACAATGGGGTACCCCCTTTGTCTGGAGCAAATTTCCTCTGGTATTTGAGACAGGAAATTTTTATTTTGCAGATCAATTGTACATATATCAAAAATGTGCATGGTACTTTGATTTTGATTTTTAATAATTTATGTCAAAAATATCAGTTGTTGAACTTAGTAATTTTTACGTCAAATTTTCAAGAATAGGGTACCCCCCCGCTTTGTCCGGAGCAAATCTCCTATGGTATTTGAGACAGGAAGTTTTTATTTAATAGATCAATTGTACATATACCAAAGGTGTGCATGGTACTTTGATTTTGATTTTTGATTATTTATGTCAAAAATATCAGTTGTTGAACTTAGTCATTTTTGCGTCAAATTTTCAACAATAGGGTACCCCTTTGTCTGGAACAAATCTCCTCTGGTATTTGAGACAGGAAATTTTTATTTTGCAGATCAATTGTACATATATCAAAGGTGTGCATGGTACTTTGATTTTGATTTTTGATAATTAATGTCCAAAATATCAGTTGTTGAACTTAGTAATTTTAACGTCAAATTTTCAAGAATAGGGTACCCCCCTCCGCTTTGTCCGGAGCAAATCTCCTATGGTATTTGAGACAGGAAGTTTTTATTTAATAGATCACTTGTAAATATACCAAAGGTGTGCATGGTACTTTGATTTTGATTTTTGATTATTTATGTCAAAAATATCAGTTGTTGAACTTAGTCATTTTTGCGTCAAATTTTCAACAATAGGGTACCCCTTTGTCTGGAACAAATCTCCTCTGGTATTTGAGACAGGAAATTTTTATTTTGCAGATCAATTGTACATATATCAAAAGAGTGCATGGTACTTTGATTTTGATTTTTGATAATTAATGTCCAAAATATCAGTTGTTGAACTTAGTAATTTTACGTCAAATTTTCAAGAATAGGGTACCCCCCTCCGCTTTGTCCGGAGCAAATCTCCTATGGTATTTGAGACAGGAAGTTTTTATTTTGCAGATCAATTGTACATATATCAAAAGTGTGCATGGTACTTTGATTTTGATTTTTGATAATTTATGTCAAAAATATCAGTTGTTGAACTTAGTCATTTTTACGTCAAATTTTCAACAATAGGGTACCCCCTTTGTCCGGAGCAAATCTCCTACGGTATTTGAGACAGGAAGTTTTTATAATGCAGATCATTTGTACCTGTATCAGAGATGTGCACAGTACTTTTATTTTCCTTTTTGATTAAAATCCAAGTTGCTGAACTTTCAGAAATAGGCTACTTTGGTGGAATGTTTAACATTGAAAATTAATGAAAATTATAAGTACATTTCAGATATTCAGGTTCAACCCATGTGTAAGATATACTGTCCATGTTAGGCCATGTCAAATTAATAAATAGATTCTCATCCCCACCCGCCCCATTTTTTTCTAGTTTCAATTTGCATTTTCAATTATTCAGGAATTTTCTTTAAATTCCTATCAGTTTTAGTGAAAATCAGTAAAAAAAATTAAATAAAACCCTCCCATCCAACTCAAGTTTTTTTTTACAGGTTGATGAGAATCTACCAATTAGCTTGATAGGGCCTAAAAGAAAACCCGGTTTGCTGTCACAATTGACTCAGTCCTGTTGCCAACTGAATTTTACTGTTGTTACGATTGTTTTTTGATTTTTCACATTGGCTGTAGGGGGAAATTTTGGGCCCAATAAAACTAGTTTAACCCCGCCGCAGTAGGTTTGCGCCTGTCCTAAGTCAGGAAATTTATAAAGCCTTTGTGTGTATTGTCTTTTTTCTAGTTAGTTTACTTAATGTCTATAGGAGTCTAGAATGATGTTTGTTTCGGTGAACTTGATTACTTTTTATTAAGGGGTCGACTCCGACCTGTCGTTGGGTGTGGGATTTTCTAGCCGTTCATTGAAGATCTTCTGGTGGCTTTGAGTTGTTATTACTCCCCTTTGGGTCGTTGTCTCTTTGACACATTCCCCGTTTCCCTTCTTTTTTCTATATAGTTGTTTTTTCAGCAGAGTTAATGCTTCTGTGTCTTTGCATAACTTTAATATATTTATTGTTTGTAACGTATACACATATACGTTATTTATGCTCTATATACATTTCAGGTATGGCGAACTTGTGCTTGAGATAATTTCTCATATGGATGCAATATCACACTTTCAAATTTTGGCATTTTATTTTTGTAATTTAAAAATGTGATCTGACCACCTGTTTATATTGCCCACATCTCACTAATTTATAATAATCATAAGTTTTCTCACAATCGACTTTATGAGTGACTTGTGTTTGTCTATATGTTTTGATTGTCCACCAGAAAGGGACACTGGTGCTTTTGACGGGCAAAGGATGACAGTGATTGTAAGAACACTTTGTCAGTTTCCTTAATGTTTGTTGACAATCCCGCATCCATGGCAAGAATAAACATGGATGTAGCGTTGCTCGACATCTAGCAATGAATTCCGCTTAAACCGGTGCTAGGGGCCGTCTTAAACTTACTATGAGGTATGGGCAAAGCTCATTGTTGAAGGTCTCATGGTGACTTCCAAGATGAAGAACAACAATAAAAGCGTTGTTCCATTGCTTTTGACCGTGTATTTGTAGAGACTTTGTCTCATGTGCATTTACTCCATATCCCTTCATTGTTGATATATATTGTTTGAATTCAATTTTGTTCATGCTCTGTTGCTTTCCATCTTACCACGTTTTCTGTTTTTCCATAGTAAGCTTTATCCTTTTACCATTGATTGAGTCTAATAAATACGGTATGCAAAATTAACCGAAACTAATGTAATCAAGGATTATCGCCGGTAAATCAGGTTTACAAGTTCGGTAGTCCTGTTGTAGCAAAGGAAACCCCAATTACTCTTAGCTAATTAAGAATTCCGGAATTTAATACATGTTAACCTCCACTTCCTATGATTTCCTATGATTATTTACTGCTAACCGTAAGTTACCGAGTGGTAAGGTTAGTCCTGTTTTTTTCCAAACTTTTGGTTGAATTCACGTTGTAAAACATATTTTACTGCTGGAGGACCAAAGGTCCCCGAGGGTATTCACCAGTCCAATAGTCAGACTTGTCTGGCACGAAAATTTACCTAGCGATTTATAGAAATTTACCGTTTCATCAAAATTCTAATCCTTTAGAAATACTACGGCTTCATTCCGTGTATGACACTTGGTGGATGTCCTTAGTACTGGATTTGGCTTCCTATTTCGATATTTTTGGTAATGAGTACTTCTTTGTTTACAATTTTTTGATTATGGCTTTCCATATAATTTGATTTTAATGCTGCTGATGAGAGGTTACTCCTTGAAACACGTGTACAGCATAACTAAATTTACAGTTCATTTTTGCAACTTTGGTATTTTTGTATTTTACTACTCGGCCACGTAGGTTTAGCAATAAAAACTCACAGGAAGTGGAGGTAAACATGTATTTTGTTTCAAATCCCAAATTGCCGAACGGCAATTAAGGTTTTCCTTGCTAAACCAGGATAATTGAACCGGTAACATGGTTTTGCGATAATCATAGTTTACTTACGTTTTGGTAAATTTTTGCTTGCCATAAGTATATTTACACCTTTCTACTATTGCAACCATCTCTGCATTAGCGCGTGAGTCTCTCCGTTTGTCAAACTTTGAGTCAAAATCTTTATCTATTAGCAGAAAAACATATCTTTTTTGTATAACAATTTTATGTCTTGTCATTCTTTTCTGATTTTTATAGTAAAATAAAACCATGCTCATGGATCTGTAAACTGTTTTAATGTTAACCTTTATTGGTTCATTTTGCAGGATCAATTAATTTTTTTCTAAATTTAGTCGTTTGTAGTTCTTTGTATTAATTCCACTGACACAATTTCATACATACTAGGTATGGTATCTATTATTTATCTTCTTCTTTTTGCATTCGTTTTTCTTTTAAAATTCCTCCATTTAGGTTTTGGCTAAATTATTCACACAAATATAGATAAATTCTTACAATGTAAGTTTGAGAAACAACGGCAGTAGAATACCGAAGGAACAGGGGGAAGAGATGATCTCAAAAATCAAAGTCCAAAGACACTGCAAAACGGCAATAAATAAAAGACAATAAAAGAAAAAAAAACAACAAGGACGTGTGACAGCCACACGGCACGAAAATAAAAAAAACGACGTCAATAACTAAGCACTCATTGTGTGAACTCCCATGAAAACCGGGAGTTTCATCAGGTGCTCCGGAAGGGTAAGCATGTCTTGCTGCGCTAAGCGGTACCCGTCACACTATCATTTATTTAATGCAGGGTTGAGTCAAAACCGGAAATGTGAAATCCGTGAAGATGTGAAATCTAGCTGCAAATGTCCGTTTTCATTTTGGACACAGACACGTCATATCTGTCAATGAGAAAGAATTATCCTCCAGAATGCTCTATCTTTTCTCCCTAAGTTTTATTCAAGCATCAACTTGTGATGCATTCCTTGTGGAATTCTCTCCTAAAGATTTTAATTTTTGTAATTTCAAAATTTTATTCTGATTACCTGTTTATAGTCCCAATATTTCTTGTTCTTATTTTGATAAGTTTCCAACTAATGAGTCGGTGAGTGCCCTGTGGTTGTTTATATGTTGCGCTTGTCTTCTATTAGTCTTTATCAAAGTAAACATATATAAATATGCTGAGATACGACATTTTTTGCAAGAAGAACCAGAGTCTTTTCAATGTTTTATACTTTGTAGATTGAGAAAAAAAGCATTCTGACCTTCTTGATGATGACAGAGTGGATGGGAGATGGGACAGATGCCATTGACTATGAATTGGCAATTGATACTATACTGTGTCACAGCAATGGATAGATAATGATCATATGTACCCCTGATTATACGCAAAGAAGAAAGAAGTGACACCGATAAAATGAGGCTGAAATATTTGTAGATCATGTTTTGCCTGTGACTGTTGTAAATAGGAAACACTATCGAGATAACAAAGTCTTCAGTCTTCTTCGTTTGCGTTGGATTTTGATAATGTAAATCTTTGCTTAGTTCCTTCGGTGTTCTACTATCGTTGTATCATATATAACCACTTTTTTTTCTACAACGATTTGTTTTAGTTAAATGGTTATGAATATAAGTTTCCCTAAACCCTTACGTGCATCGTTCGGTAAACAGAAGAAAAAAAAAATAAAGAGATAGCCAAACTCAATAAAAAACAATGAGGGAATGACACAAAAAATAAGAATTATAAATAGATCGTAGAATTGGTTCAAAAAAAGTTACACTAAAATAAGTTTTTAGCGAAAGCATCAAATTCTCAACACACACACACACAAAAAGAATTTACTGGAGCATCATTGTCAGGTGTCATTTTTTTTTTGCTTTATCCTCTTAGTTTATTCATTCAAATGCACAATAAAATGGGGTTAATTTTGAGTACACGGAAATGGTTTTTTCTTTTGATAATCTCAACACATTAGAAAAACTGTACAAAAATTTTGAAAAATTTTGTTAAGCTAGCCAAAGATAATCCAAATCGGTGTAGAGCAATATCTCTTTGCCCGCAAAAATTTTGTTGTCATTTATCAGAAATAAAGTGGAACATGGGTTTATGACTTCTTTTGCTGAATTTAACTTACTCGTAGCTCTCCAAAATGTTTTCTCATTAATTGAATTTTATTACACTGCCACTTATATTCCGGAGACAAAACATCAAAATCGTTTGTTAGATAGATGAAAATTATGAAATAAGGAGAGAAAATGAGTTTAAAAACACAACAGAACATGTCTTGTTGACATCTTAACCAAACGATCAGAGGAGGCTGAAACTACACGGAACATTTTTAATAATCACTGAATCCAAGTTTTCTTACTTTTGACTCGTTGAGTGCCCTTAGGTTATTAAAGTGTTGTAATTGTATTCTTTTCGTCTTTTTTGTCCGGCATACGGGTGACAGTGACTTTAAATTTAATGTGTTTTTGATGATCGGGCATCCATGTGTAAAGCGACATAGATGTAGCATTGATTGACATCAAGCGATGAATTCCACTCTTGAAAACCGGTGCTAAAATTTTGAAGTAACTGTGAGATATGAGCAAAATCATTGTTGAAGGCCATATAGCGACTTCAAGATGAAAAACAACAATAAAAGCGTTATTCCATTGCTTTGTTTTACCATGTATTTATAGAGACATTATGTGCTTTTACATCATATGCCCTCATTGTTTATACACATTTATGTTGTCATATGAAGACGAATATACTTCCAAAATTATTACAGTGTGAAAATAACCTCGAAAATATTTTTTTTAAAATTATCTACTAACACTTAACAGTTTATTTTTGAAATCTTACACTATCCAAATTCTAAAATTGTTTAAACCTAAGAAGCATCTTCCTCATGCAAAGCTCTGTTCTTAGCCTTTGGCTATATATTTGTGTCATTTTGATTGTTGTCTATCAGCCTTTATACGTCTTTCTGTTTTTTATTTACATTTTTTTTAAAGTTGCTTTTCTTGGAATTTCTAAATATCATTTCCGATAATTAGTAGTTTATTTGAATAGGTGAGTGTAAAAATTAAATGATACGCGCTTTATAATAAATTATTTTGCAAAATGAACATTGAATATACTAATTTAAAATTGGATACAGTAAAAATATTAAGGGGTAAAATCACTGGAAGCTCCCGCACTGACAGAAAATGGGTTGAACCGGTTTGCGTGTATCCAAACCTCCTCAACATTGATCGTATTCCCTGAAGTAAAATAAATTAAAAAAAAAAAACACAAAAACAAAAACAACTAGAATACTGACAAAGTCAGTATTGGGCCCGCCCCCTTGTATGTCCCACAAACCTGTTTGCGGAATTTCATGGAAATCGGATTTTCCTCAAAAACAAAAGGGAGCTTCCTGTAGTCAAGACCAACTTTGTGTATCAAAATCATAAAAAATCCTGAAGGCAATCTTACGTTATCGTATGACATGGAGCTAATTCTCAAAATATACACTTTTCATATAAAAAATGAAGTTTTTTTTCCAAAAATCATTTTTAGATTTTCCGCGAAACAAAAGGGAGCTTCCTTTGGTAAAGTTCAACCTTGAGTATCAAAATCATTAAAATCCCTAAAGGCAATCTTGATTTATCGTACGACATAGAATCAATTCTCAAATATGCAGTTTTTCATTAAAAAATGGAGTTTTTTTTCCAAAAAATCACTTTCCGATTTTCTTCAAAAACGAAAGGGAGCTTCCTTTAGTCAAGTGCAACTGACTAAATACCGAAATTACTGTGAACTTTACTGTATTACTGTGAATTTTATTATATTGTCGCCGGCGACAATCTGTGTAGGCGACAATATGTGCAGGGCGACAATATGTGCCGATACAGTTGCACATATTGTCGCCGGCGACAATATGTGCAGGGGCGACAATATGTGCCGTAACAGTTTTCCCCATAAACACATGTCTAAATATCATTACATTTTGTTCATAAGATAGAGACGAATGTCTCGTTGTTAACAGCGTGGAGTCGATGGAGAGATTATCTGGAAGCCAATAATTTACGACGAATTGTGGCATGGTTGGCACAGTAAAAAAAATGGCAAAAGTCTTCACGCGGATCCCCTCATGAACAAGAAGAATGTGCTATAATATTAACCGTAGTATTCAAATCTTGTTCATTTCAAAGTCTCACTATTGATAGAATGAAAGAACTTGGTTATTGCGAGTATTCAAAAAGGAATAATTAGATCGTCTCCGTTTGTTAGAGGATAAGCTGTCACACTTTATATTTTGGAGTATGAGATTTTTTAAATATTGTGGACCATTTTCGTTAGTCAAATTATAAAGTAATTGCACCTTTTTATATTTTGTTTTCTTCTTTCCTAGAGTGTTTCCCAATCCAATTCCTCATACAAGTTATCTATTTTACAGAGGACAGGCAATCCTGTAACTATTTTGGCGGCATTTCTAGTAATTTTTCCAGTTTTTCAAGATTGCCAACACCGCAGTTATCCCAAACTTCACTCGCGTACTCAAATAGATGACGGATAAAAACTAGGTATAACTTTTCCAAAATGTGTCGACAAAGTTTATATTTAAGTTTACGAAAACACATGAATGTTTGGTAACATTGTTAACAATTTTAACAATGTGGCAATTCCATTAACCATCATTACTGAAAGTGACACCTAAACTTTTGTGACTGGGGATTGAAGGAATGTCTTTACCATCAAACGAAAAGTTAAATTGTCGGGAATATCAACATTTAAAAAAGCATAATGACAGTTTTGTCTGGGTTGAATGACATAGGCCAACAGGTGGACCAGTTTGTCAGTTCGTTCAGATCATAATCTATTACTTTTTATGCCCCCGCGACGATAATTCGGGGGGCATATTGTTTTACCCCTGTCCGTCCGCCCGTGCGTCCTTCCGTCCGTCCGAGGGGGTACATGGTTTGTCCGCGCAACTCCTCCTACAGTTTTTATGTTGCAGATCATTTGTATATATATCGAAGATATGCATGTGATTAGGATTTTGATTTTGGTGCTGTTTTTGCCAAAAAACATACATTGTTGAACTTAGTCATTTTTGGCGATTTTTCATAGAGGGTACATAGTTTGTCCGCGCAACTCCTCTACAGTTTTAATGCTAGGAAGTTTTTATTTGGCAGGTCATTTGTACCTATATTGAAGATGTGCATATTGTAAGGATTTTGCTTTTGGTTAATTTTTGTCAAAAATACACATTGTTGAACTTAGTCATTTTTTGGTGATTTTGTGATAGAGGGTACATGGTTTGTCCGCGCAACTCCTCCTACAGTTTTAACGCTAGGTAGTTTTTATTTCGCAGATCTTTTGTACATATATTGAAGATGTGCATGTGGTAAGGATTTTGATTTTGATGCATTTTCGGAAAAAATACACAATGTTGAACTTAGTCATTTATTGGGTGAATTATAAATAGAGGGTACACAGATTGTCCGCACAACTCCTCCTACAGTTTTGATGCAAGAAGCTCCTATTTTGCAGTTCATCTGTACGTTTATTTAAGATGCTTCTTGTGGTAAGGATTTTAATTTTGGTTCTTTTTTTTCAAAAATATACATTGTTAAACTTTTAATTTTTTGGTGATTTAGTAATAGAGGGTACATAGTTTATCTGTGCAACCTAGAGTAATATGTGTTTAGCGGGGGCATCATATGTGTCTTACAGACACAAATATTATTAAAAAAACCCATCTGTGCAACCTAGAGTAATATGTGTTTAGCGGGGGCATCATATGTGTCTTACAGACACAAATATTACTAAAAAAAAAACCAATTTGATACAACCTTGCGCGGGGGCATCTCATCCTCTAGTTTATTGTTGTTTCGTCATTACTAGAGTAGCCTTAAGACGTGTCGTCGGCAAGTACGATTTTCGGCTTTGTCATAAATGTTGATTAGGAATAAGAGCAGACCTAGAACAGAACCTTTGGGCATACCGGAAGAGGTGTTTTCTAAGCTAGATTTGGATTCTCTAATGATAACCCTTTGTTTTCTAGCATTCAAGCAATCCTTGAACCACAGTAATAAATTGCCACTTATCCCATAAGAACTCATTTCATGAATAAGTCCGTTGTGCTATACTTTATCGTATGCCTTCGAAAAGTCACAGTATGCAAAGCAACTTCATTCGTTTTTTTTCTGCGGAATTAAGAATAGAATTGCACATCTCTAAAATTGATGCACAGTTGAATATTTCGGTAAAATCCCCGATTTATATTTATATAATTATTTATTTTTCGTTTAGTAATTAAAAACATATTTGAATACAACTCTTTCCATTAGTTTTCCTACACAACTTATCAATGAAATTAAAAAGAAGGAATAGAGGAATCTCCCTTTTTAAAGATTGGTGTAATATTAGCTACTTTCCAATCTGGGGATACTTACATTGCTGTAGAGATTTGTTGCAAATTATTTTTAATTTGTCGAAATGCACATATGCAGAACCTAAAATCACAGTAATCTCGGTATTTTGTTATTTTAACGGAATTATGATTTTTTTCAGGACTAATTTGTAACATTCTATAATTTGATCAGGACCAGAAGCCAGAAGTCCACTAAATCAAAGACCAAGATTGTGGTTTTGGATTAAGTGGTCTACCTGTATTGGGTTTTATTTGAAGTTTATTATATAGGGAAACGGGATAGAGAAAGGGGAGGTTTGGGTACCCATTAACCGGTTTAACCCTACCGCTAACTGTTGCTCGTGCCGGTACCAAGTCAGGCTATTCCGAGTTCCTATCGTTATCTATGTTTGTCTTTTGTCATTTTTTATTGTTTTTCTTGTTCAGTTCCCTGGTGGATTGTGGTATGTGATTGTAATGTTCGGCAATTGTAAGTGTTTCCTATTATTTTTCCTTCACTAATCTTTAGGATCCAAAATTTCGATAATATCTACTTTCATCTTTATCTGGGATCACTGTATCGGAAATTGAATTATTACATCTAGAGTCAAAATCTCGTAGAATCATATTCTCGTTTTCATGTTTTGAAATAGAACAAAAATATAAAATTTAGACTTCACATTTCACTAATTCATCGTAAACAACATCTCCTAAGTTCATATCTTAGTAATATTGTATAACGGTGGTAACGAGTTCTTCCCCCTTGTCGGCTTTAATTAACATTCTCATAATTTTCCAATATGATCTCTAGTTTCCAGAACTTTCGTTAATAATATAATCTAGATTTAATTCAAATTTTTCTTTTGCTATTTTTTCATGTTAACTTTGTTTCTTTGATTTTTATATTTGGTTTTGTCGCATTTGCGATTATGTTTAAGTACCCTTTTTGGAAGTCTTACACGTTTAGGTACCCTTTTAGGAAGTCTTACACGCAGACGAATACCTTTTCTTGAGTAATTTTTAAATCATGGTATGTCATTATTTCTTACTGTTACGTATACAATCTTTAGCTATTGATAAAAATGTTTGAGAAAGTCTTGATCGATAGGTAGTACATAGTAAAATAGACAACCCGTTGGTTTTTATTATGACTACTTGGCTGTGAGTACCCTCGGACACTAACAATCCACCAGCAGTGGATAAGAAACTATAGGCTCACATGAGCCTGTATCGCTCACCTGGTGACTGGTTTTATTCATTGTAACCAATATACCACCCATTCATACTATAAATCAGTTCACCAGATGTTACATTTTCATTCTTGGATGAGGTACAAACTAAAAATCACAAACTTTGGAAGGGATCACTCAAAGACAGTTGTAACCAAGTTTGGTTCCAATTGGCTCAGTAGGTTCAGAGGAGAAGACATTTGAATGCATTTCCCAAAGGGTCCCTGTGTTAAACTGTGCTCCACGCCGGCAGCCATCTTGGATGAGGTACGAACGTAAAAATCACAAACTTTAAAGGGGACCACCAAAGTACTATTGTGACCAAGTTTGGTTCAGTTTGGCTTGGTAGTTTCAGAGAAGAAGATCTTTGAATACATTTCCCATAGGGTCCTATGTTAAACTATGTCCCATGCTGGCGACCATCTTGGATGAAGTACGAACATAAAAATCACAAACTTAAAAGGGGACCATCCAATGACTACTGTGACAAAATTTGGTCCCCATTGGCTCAGTGGTTTCAGAGGAGAAAATCTTTGAATGCATTTCCCTTAGGGTCCTATGTTAAACTATCTTCCCCACTGGCGGCCATCTTGGATGAGATGCGAACCTGCTGGACATATGTAGAAATTGTAGTTCTGGAAAACCTCAACACTTTTGCAATTCACATTTAACCTTTATCACAAACAGCTTTTGAAATAAAAGTAAAAACGTTAAAAGAAATTGTGAAAATTCAAAGAAAAAGCGGCAATAACTCTTATGTTGGTTGTCAGAATTTCATCAAAATTGCAGGACATGTAGATCTTACTATGCTGACCCTTTTTGTTTATAAACTTCAATTTTATCTTCTACCATTTTCAATATATAAGACTAAAATTAACAAAACACTAGAAATTTTAAGAAAAAGGGGCAATAACTTCAAGATGGGTACACGGATATTCTTCAAAATTGCAGGACGGGTAGATCTCATCATGCTGATCATTTTTACCCCGATGTCAGAATTTTGATATCTGTAATGGTTTTCGAGTAATTTGCAAAAAACGGCAATTTACCCCTACGTTCTATTTTTAGTAACAGCGGCCATGTTGTTTGGTCTATGGACAAAAATCACAAACTTGAAAGAGCATTCCCCAGTGATGATTCAAGCCAAGTTTGGTTAGTATTGGCCCAGTAGTTTCAGAGAAGATTTTTGAATAAAAGTTAACGGACGGACGGACGACGGACGCCGAATGATGGCAAAAGCTCACATGGCCATTGGCCCGGTGAGCTAAAAAGAATTATTTTTTCTTATTTCGTGGATAATATAGTAATCAACGAAATTCAATCTCAGCTATTAAGCCAGGGAATAAGAATCATAATTACACCTTATGTAAGTAAGCTGTATTCTGATTGGTTAATAGCCAATGTATCTTTAACAAATACCCATCCACCGTGGTATTTGTCCGGAGTCACCTGTGATAGAGACATTCGGTGTAATGAGACAGACATATCATGAACGTCGGGGTATTTGCCAAAAATACAAGTCTTGGGTCTCAATTTCCCTTGCCTTTCAGGCCCGGGAAATTTTACCGCCCCGCGACTTGTATTTTTGGCAAATACCCCTCCTTATCATGATATATCTGTTCACAATATAGTACATGAAAATAATTTATATCGTTGTCCCAACGAAATAGTTTTAAAATTTATTTTTGCAAAAATAAATGATCATATAATATATCTAAATCAGAGTAGTAGCCATAAATCCGATAGTTGAAGAATGATTTCTAAATTTTGAATCTTATTCAAGGCCAACAAATCAGAAACAAATTGCAATACCGTTATATTATAAGAAACAAACAATCAATTTAAAATCGAATTTTCACATTTTCAATTTCTAGCGTTTCATGCAAGTTAATTTGCGATCATAGATTCGGTACTAACTATTACCAGAGTTGTGTAAACCAAAGAGTTGTAAACCAAACGGTGACGTGCAAAAAGGGTGATTCTGAATCGTCATTACACTACTGGGATCTAACGAGATGTATTCTGCGCATGTGTGACTTCAGTATTCTGCTTGATATTGAGGGATTCTGGTGTGGTTCGAACCTGTCCTTACTATAGTTCAAATATCTGATTTCAGTTTCCAGTTTCAAAATTATTGTAAATAAATGAATTGTACGATTGCAATAAATCATAAATAAGAACTACATTTATAATTTATACGATAGTTTGTCTTTTGATAATAAAACAAAAAATACTGAATCTCATTTTCAAGAGATTTGAAAATTTAAGAAAATGGCAGACGCCTTTGTTCAAAAAGAGAAAGTCATCGCTAAAGAATCCATCTCTACGTAGGTGGTAGAAGGAAAACAGGTAAAACAGACTGCTGTGAATGAAAAACAACCACAGTCAGTGACAAGAAGTTCGTTTTTGAGCACAATGTGTCGCCTTGTAGTGATTCTGCTGACGCTAAAGCGTCGTGTTCCAAAGTTTTAACTCGACGGAACCGTAGCTTCTAAAGAACCAACTATGACCCAAATGATGGGAATGTAAGTTTATATCCGAAATGAACAAGTTAGTCAGAAAGTAAGTATGTCAAAGTTACAAGCGAAAGTAAATGAAATGTTGGGGCGTATTAAGACTATTCTTATGACTATGATTAACAAGGTGCTTTCTCTGATGACAATAACAATGTGTTTGACGAACTGAAGAATAACAAAATACCGATGTAACTGTTAATTTAGCTTTCCATATGTGCATTTTGACAACTTATGTCTCTTCAGTGAAAATCAAATCCAAACATTTGGAAATCCGAATACGAGCTATGCAAAAGGGAGATACTCTTTAGTTGCGAGATTTTTTTTAAATTGAGATATAGGAAGTTTCCAAATTTGATGTTAACTAAAGATCTGATCTTTTCAAGTCTTTTCAAATGGTCCAAATATTTTTTACCCATAAACCAAATGTAGACCTCAATGAGACACACATTTTCTCTGATAAATTTGACCATCTATCTCTTACAGTTTCTAGTTTAAGCGATAACAAGACCTAAGGTCATCGGTGACCTTGACCGGTGACCTTTGACCTTGACATTTTTAGATTACCATATATCACTTACTAACAATGGTGAAAGTTTCAGGTCTCTACGACTTATTGTTTGGGAGTATTAAGTATTAACAGAAACTCAAAATATTTAAAGGGCCATTATTCGTATAAAGAGTCATCAAATCTCTTCGGAACAAATGTAACAGAGTTGTGTCGCATGACATTGAACATTTTTTCATTACATGTTTTCAGCCATCTTTTATGGTTTAAGCGGTGATCTTGACCGGTGACCTTTGAGCTTAACATTTTTAGATGGCCATATATGACTACTCAACAATCGTGAAGGTTTCAGGTCTCTTCTACTTACTGTTTCTGAGAAAAAAAAAATACGGAAACTAAAAATTTTTCCAACGCAGTTACTCAAAAAATACCAACCGCACGGTTTCGGTCCAAATGTAACGAAGTTCTGCAATGACCTAGCGACCATTTTTCTCTTTACACTTCTTCAGCTATCTTTTACGGTTTCCGATATTATCCGATAACAAGGTTTTTATAACCGGGGTAGATAACTCTGTTACTACAAATAGAATTTTGCCTTCTCATTAAATTTCGACCAACTTTGGTAATGTGGGCTCGACCGCTAAATGAGATTCGCAAAGCTGGCATTATATGGCAGGTAAGTAGGAAAAATACGGGCGTTGTTTCATAGAGGGTACCCTAAATCGATTTGGACCAACTTGGCTAATGTGGGCTGGACCTTGCTATGAGCTTTGCAAAGTCGGGCATTATACATGTAATAGCTTTCATTTGAGCCATAGCGTTTGATCCCTAGACACATATGAAAATTTCGGAACCAAATTTTCGGAGGGTACCCTATAGCGAATACGACAAATTTGGTAATGTGTCCTGGACCTTTCTGTGAGCTTTGGAATGTTTGGCATTGTATGGCAGGTAGGTACATGTCAAACCTTTCATTTGAACTACAGCGAATGATCCCTAGACCCGTTCTAAAAATTCAGACGCTGTTTCATAGAGGCTACCCTACATCGAAAAACACCGATTTGGACCAACTTGGCTAACGTGGGCTGGACCTTGCTAGGAGCTTCACAAAGTCAGGCATTATACAGAAGGTAGATACATATAATAGCTTTCATTTGAGCAATAGCGTATGATCCCTAGACCCATATAAAAATTTCGGAACCAAATTTACGGAGGGTACCCTAGGATTAAGGCAAATTGGACCAATTTTGGTAATGTGTCCTGGTCCTTTCTAGGAGCTTTGCAAAGTTGGGCATTATATGGCAGGTAGGTAAATATATATAATAGCTTTCATTTGAGCTATAGCGTATAATCCCTAGACCCGGACGAAACATTCGGGCGCTGTACATATACCCTAACTCGAAAAATATCGATTTAGACCAACTTGGCCAATGTGGGCTGGACCTTACTAGGAGCTTTGCAAAGTCGGGCATTTAATTGTAGGTAGGTATATGTAAAAGCTTTTATATGAGCCAGAGCGTATGATCCCTAGACCCGAACGAAAATTTCAAGACCGAATTTACGGAGGGTACCTTAGATTCGTAAATTGAAACGGCAATTTATGCCAAGTTTGGTAAGGTAGGCTGGACCTTTCTAGAGGATTCGCAAAGTTGGGCATTATATGGCAGGTAGGCCCATGTAATAACTTTTATTTGAGTTAAAGTTTATGATCCCTAGACCCGTACGAAAAATTCAGAAGCTGTTTTATAGAGGGTATCCTACATCCAAAAAAATCGATTTGGACAAACTTGGCTAATTTCGGCTGAACCTAGCTATGAGCTTTGCAAAGCTGGGTATTTATGGCAGGTAGGTACACGTAATACCATTCATTTGAGCTATAACGTATGATCCCTAGACCCGTACAAAAAATTCGGTTCGGACGCTGTTTCATAGAGGGTACTCATACCTTACATGGAAAAATACCGTATGGACAAATTTGGATCATGTGGGCTAGACCTTGCTAAGAACTTCGCAAAGTCGGGCATTACATAGCAGGTAGGTACATGTAATAGCTTTAATTTGAGCCATAGCGTTTGATCTGTAGATCCTTACGAAAATTTCCAGACCGAATCTACGGAGGGAACCCTAGATTCGTATAGTGAATACGGCAAATCGGACCAACTTTGGTGAGGTTGGATGGGCCTTTTTAGGGGCTTTGCAAAGTTAGGCAGTAAATGGCAGGTAGGTACATGTAATACCTTTTCATGTGAGCTATAGCGTATGATCCCTATACCCGTACGAAAAATTTGAACGCTGTTTCATAGAGGTTACCCTACATAAAAAATAACGATTTAGACCAACTTGGCTAATGTGGGCTGGACCTTCCTGTCAGCTTCGCAAAGTCAGGCATTATATGGCAGGTAGGTATATGTTATAGCTTTCCTTTGGGTCATAACGTATGATCCCATCTCCGTCCGAAAACTTCAAGATCGAATTTACGGAAGATACCTTAGATTCGTAAAGTGAAAACCACAATTTGGACCAACTTTGGTAATGTAGATTGAACCTTTCTAGGGGCTTCGCAAAGTTGGGCATTATATGGCAGGTAGGTACATGTAATACCATTTAATTAAGCTATAGTGTATGATCCCTAGACCCGTATGAATAATTCTAACGCTATTTCATAGAGGGTACCCTACGTCGAAAAACACCGATTTTGTCAAACTTGGCTAATGTGGGCTGGACCTTTCAAGGAGCTTTGCAAAATCGATTTATATGGCAAGTATTTACATGCAATATCTTTCATTTGAGTTATAGCGTATGATTAATAGACCCGCATGAAAATTTCGGGACCGAATTCACGGAGGGTACTCTATGTTCGTATAGTGAATACGGTAATTTGGACAAATTTTGGTAATTTGAGCTGGACCTTTCTAAGGGTTTCGAAAAGTTCGACTTTATATGGCAGGTAGGTACATATAATACCTTTCATATGAGCTTTAGCGTATGATCCCTAGACCCGTACGAAAAATTCAGTTCGGACGCTGTTTCATAGAGGGTACTTATAGTAGGGTGCCCACGGTCTAAAAAGACGTTTAGTTTTCAAGTTTGGGTTAAGAAAATCACACAGTGCTAATTCTTATCTTATAGGCTGGAATAATTGTTAAATTTTATATTTTTCATTGTCGCAGAAAGTGTCCGTGGTCATGATTTCTGTAATTTCTCATTTTTAGGGGGTACCATATAGCAGAACTTTAGATATGGTATCTCTTTGAATTTATAGAAATTAGTAGTAGTCTCTTATATCCTGAAAAAAAAAGCTGTTTTTATGAAAGTCCAGTCCTAAAATGTTGTTTTGCTAGCTAGAATGTAACTTGTTATTCATTGATTTTTACAATTTGTCTGTGTTAAGTTTGGAATAAAAATGGTCATGAATTTAAGACATTTTCGTTGAATTTTTGAACTATTTTAATTTGAACAGAAACACAACTATCAGCTCTATATATGTGCCAAAATCATGGGTGTCATATCTGCCATTACAGAGATATCAACAAATAAAAGCTCTAAATTTGTGTAAAAACCTCAAAATTATACGCTGATCTGAAATTTTCTTAGCTTGATAAATCTGGAAACTGTACGAGGCGCGACAACTCTAATCCATTTAAAGGTAAAATAATCTTATCAAATCATTTGGATCTGTTGAAGATTTTATATCGGTCGAATTTCGAATTTTCATGTACATGTCAATGTTTTCACATTTAAATTGAGATTTTGCTATCCATGTGGATTATATAAAAGGTTTTTGATCCAGTTTTAATGGTTTTATTAAGTTTTTTTTAAGTGCGTTTTTTTATAGAAATTTACTCAAGTGACAAGTCATACCAAAAACAAAAATGTGATTAATTTTGCCGAGGATTTATACAATATTGAATATGTAAGGCTTTAAAATTTAAGTCAAAGTTTCCTTTAAACAGTGGTTTAACAAAACCTTAGAAATTGCTATTCATAATAATTAAAAGCGTCTGTTTAAAGCTAACGATAATTTTTTCAATAAAATTCCGTGAGAGGTTTGTTGGTAAAATGAAGCCGACTTTGAGTTGCGCGAGATTTTTCTAAATTTTAGGAAATGACCATTAACCTCATTTTAAATAAAATGTGACCAAATTCGATCTCTACGACATTTTTATTTCCATGCGCCATGGTTCCCTTTTTCTAAAAGTGTATAATGCAGGTGTGTGTGATTCCGTTAACCCAAATTCACAAATAAAAAAAAATCGTCGCTTGGGCACCCTACTATTATACCTTACGCAAAATACCGATTTGACCCAACTTGGCTAGTGTGGGCTAGACCTTGCTAGCAGATTCGCAAAGTCGGGCATTATATGGCAGGTAGGTACATGTAAAAGCTTTTATTTGCGCCATAGTGTATGATTCCTACACCCGTAGGAAAATTTCAAGACCGACTTTACGGAGTGTACCTTATATTCGTATAGTGAAAACGGGACCAACTTTGGTAATGTGGGCTGGACGTTTCTAGGGGCTTTGTAGAGTTGGGCATTATATGACAGGTACGTACATGTAATACCTTTTATATGGGCTATAGCGTATGATCCCTAGACCCGTACGAAAAATTCGGACGCTGTTTCATAGACGGTTTCCTACATCGAAAAAACCGAATTGGACAAACTTGGCTAATGTGGGCTGGACCTTGCTAGGAGCTTTGCAAAGTCGGGTATTATATGGCAGATAGGTACATATAATACCTTTCATTTGAGCAATAGGGTATGATCCCTAGGCCCTAGACTCCACTACAAAAAAGATTTATCTGCCTGAAATGTTTGATTTAATGGATTTTAGTCCTTTTATAATTTAAAATAAATAGCAGCCTTGCATTACATGCAATTAAGATACTGTATAGTATTTCCAAATTTGTGGCACTTTTTTGTATAGCACTATCTTTGTGTCCCACGGAGAATTTCTTTTAGGACAACCATTTGCAATTCAGAATGGTGGGATTGTGCGATTTATACCTAGAATTTTTTAAAATGAAATCACGAAGAAATTGCTTATTTTCACCAAATGTCACATAAAATTATTTATTTGTATTCTCAATAAAAATGTATTCTTTAAATCAAATTTAAACTATTTATCTTCATGTTAAGTAGGATTAAAGTATTTATTTTCACTGAGACCAAGATTAAGTTATTTATTTACAAAATCACCCCTCCTCCCTGAAAATCAGAAAGTTGTCCCCTTAGTTACTTTGAACATTTTGCAGAAGCGAGTAGTATGCGTATTTTTTTACTTCTTTGATAAATTTGGGTTCCTTTCATTCTTAATTTTAACTTTGAACATTTGATCTTCCAAAGAAGACAATAAAATTAAAATTTGGTGGAACAACTTAAGTAATTTTCTACTTAATATCCATTTTTTACAAAATAACACAACGTTATTCAAGTTTTTAAAAAGAATACAACGTAGACAACTTTTTCATAAAATTTTTAATTATAAATAGAACTAGTCAAAGCGCGGACCTCCAAGAGAGCGCCATTTCAGCTGGTTTAATTAAGAATCAATAGAACAAATACATTGTATTTACCCTTATATGAATTGAAATCTTTATTCTTTTATAATGTTTATGAATCTGTATATATATTTCCAAGATATTTGCTGAGCGCATCCTTTCTTATTGTGTGGGCTAGCGGTTATTGTCTGCTGTTAGTCCTAGGACCGAACAGCATATCTGCCCTGGAAAATGAGTTCGCTGTACTCATCGGTACAATAGCATTTTTTTTGCAACAGATATTCTTTCATTTTGTAGTATATGAAACAATCAGGTAATTTTCCGATTTCCCATGCAAATCTGTCGAAAGCGCCATTTTTAAATTGGCGCCCATGATTTCAGAAAATTTACCTCACAGTTAAAATCTGTATAAAATTAAAAAAAAAACAAAAATCATGTCCTTATAACATGTTATATGTGTAAGAAAAAGATTCACCTATACACAAGTACCGTATTTTTTGTGTCTATGACAACCGGAAGTGAGCTCGTGACGCATTTTTAGCTCATTCAAAGCAAAAAAAATCTGGTGTTGTTTTTAACTTTTTAATGCAATGTTAGTTAATAAAAGCGACTGTTTTGCCAAATTATACAAAACAAACATTAAACAGACTAAAACAAAGCTAAAATCCTGATTTAAATCGGTAAAATCAAAAACAAGATACAAAAACAAAGAGAACTATATACATGGTAAAATAGGCCTATCCTCTAAAGCGTGACCTCAATGGCATGATTATAACTACTTGAATGTTAAATTCAATCCGAATCAGTCTATATGGTAAAAGGGAACCTCAAGCTTCCGCACCATGTCAGGGTAACAGTCCACAAGGGAGATGAATATTCGTGAAATAGAGATAAAGTCTGATTGCATTATATTGCACAACCGCAAAAAATATTGATAACATACATTGTATTTACAAAAGTACAGAAAACTATGTACATATGTACAAAATAACCATATGATCGCAATAAATAAATATTTACAAATCCATCAACTCGTCACTGTGAAACATTAACCATGCTAGTTTGGATCATTTTCATTGCCTGATTCTTCATCAAAAGAAAAATTGTTACCACAGATACCATTGTTCTCGTAAATGTTGTGACAATTCTCGCCACCTTCACACGAACAAGCTTCACAGAACACCGAATTGCACAATTTGAAACCACACCTGACAATTTCTGTGATTTGTTTAGGCATTGGGTTAAGCGTCGTAAGTATGGTAATCCATCATGACTTCCTCCCCAATCCTCAATCTTATGACCTAAGGGCACCAATGATCTGTTCTGTGCTGTTGAATTTCTATCCAGGTGGATTTTCTTACCTTTACATTTTTTCTCCACCCTCAACTATCTCTATTTGGTATTGCAGTATTTGGTATTCTTCTCGTTCGAAGTGCCGCAAAAGAGCGTTCTGGGCTGGGATAGAAGCTCATTCTTTGACCCCTTTTTTGGTCTCAACTTGCACTTGTTGGAGATCCGTTGTAAATATGCAGGACATACTGTTCCAAATTGTCTGTGATCTCGTCTAAGGGAAGTGTAGACAGCTCGGGCGAGAGAACAAAATGTCGATAGATTTTATTTGAACAGTTTCCAAGGTCTGGGCTTTCCTTGTTTTACAAGGCAACTTATTGAATCGCAACCAGTTATAGCATGGAAGGCAGGCAGAGCTTCACTCAAGTTTAGTTCAAGCGTAACCGCAATGATATGGGCTGGTAACTTCGCCCACCTTTTGACAAATGCAACCAAATCCAAATACAAATATCAAAACTTATGTGAAGAAGGAGAACGAGAACATCAGTGTAAGGAGAATGAGCAATAATGCGTTGAAATCCAGATGAGCAGCTGAGGCATGAAATGTTATTCATGTATTCGCTTCTTCACTATCACTGCTAGACCACAATTATACGTTAGGAGTACTTTCATATCAGCCCTTAGAATAGCCATGGCCTCAAAAAGAACACGGATTTCGACGTTGTCCGATAAAGCTCACATTATTTGGTTGGCAACCCTGTAATGCGACAGTGGAAATAAGCGCTTCAATTGCTGTATTTGCCATGAGTATGACGCTCTGGCTACTACTAGTCTGTACTTTGAATATGACTCTATCCCAATAATAACGTTTTGGTTTTTAGTCGATGAGATGGATAACCTGGACTAACGACACCATCCTAATAAAGATATAAAAATAATGTTTACATTTATCAAGAAGTTTTTGAAGTTCGAACATCGCGCCTTCGTGGAATAATAGTTCATCAATTTTAGAATCTAATTTGTAAAATGCTTCTTGGTGTGGATATATTTGTCACAAGATTTCGATTTGATGCTTCTCTCGAATACATATGCTTGTTGACATTTGCAGTGGTACTGAGCACCAACAGCAACCAAATCGCTGCAACTTTTAGCACTTGCACATACTTGCAATAAAACAACCGGTTTATAGCTTTACTTATGGGGTCTCTGTTTATAGCCACAATGCCGGAGATGGTACTGAATAAACACAAAGTTTGCAGCAGAAGATCAAGTAGAAGGACAATCAGGTATATTTGGCTTTAGTCCAAGCGGGACCGTTGACGAGATATTGCTCGTATATTTTGATTTGACTTTTTCAATTGCTTGGTAAAATAATTTATAGCATACACTGTGGCATTGAAATTCTGCATCAGGTAAATTTTGTTTTTCAATGATTTTTCTCAATTTCCAGTTGGATGAATCATCTTGATCGTTGTCGATTCTGTCATTATAGATATTTGTAGTACAGTAGAATTGCCCTACTTTGTACGAACGATTGTACTTTCTCGACGGGCAGATCCATTGATGCAACAGAATCCACATTTTGATACAACATGTCTCTTCTTTGTCGAAGGTTCCAAGATTTTAAAATTTAACCTCTAATCTGGATGAGGAATACATTTCTTCGACCAGTTTTGTTTTTGGTTATACACAAAACAAAACATCACAGAAACATAAAACCTGATCAAAAGCAGGACAAAATTGACAATTACAACCAGTCAATGAAAAAAGTAAGAAAATGAATTGCTTCGACTCAATAAAAAACAAGGATAAACAGAACCTAGCAAAATGAGCTACTTCGGCTCAAACTGCACACTATTTGTCATTGAGAAATAACAAATCAAAGGTATAATCAATCAATAAATTAATGCAAAACAAAACATATTTCGATCAGCATTTTATTTCATGAGATACGACAAAGTTCCAAAAAATAAATCATACACCATGCCCGATCGTTTATGTATGGTTATTAAACTATGGAAGACGTGTGGGCCCACCCCATCTTCCTTGGCCTTCCCGCGCTGGCACATTCTGTCTATTCCGGCGTGGTTGCTTATTTTATGTAGGGCTTACTAAGCAATATTTCGGAGACTACAAAAATTGTAGTTTACTGTAGACCAGGCATGGGGTGAATTACAGTGCAATGTAATGCATTGAATTACCATTACTTGAAGATAATTTGCATTGAATTACCATTACATTTTGATATTTTATCAACAAATAAATAAACTCAGATATACATCTCTGTGCTTTTGCTTGAAAGCAAAAATAAAAAGAAGTATGGTCTAAAGTGTCTTTATTTTATTATCCAGCTAAATTATCTTTTTGCAACAATATTAAATTATAAAATTTACTTAAAATTAGACACCACATACTGCCTAAGATTTTAAATTACAGGTAATTAAAATGGTATAGAAAATATTTACAGTGGACAACAATGTCTTGATCATTAAATTTGACACTATTGTTAATTAAGTTTGTTTTTACAACAGAGTCCAAACTTTTAATCTAATTAAAGAAATGTATTGTATCAAAAATTTGTCTATAGTATGACCTCACTATTTTTTGTGAGGGGTCTTTAAGGGTAATGAATCAATATACACACATTCATGATTGCTTCTGCCAATGAAATTTAAAAATACAAATGATCATTCATGGTAAAACCAAAGTACAAAATGTGTAGAAGCTTTAAAAATTTTGATACACAAAACTTTTTACAAGAGCTACAGGAAACAAACTGGGATATTATCCAAAATGTAGATGTTTATGATAATTTTAACAATAAATTTATACAAATAGCAAACAAGCACGCACCACGCAAGGAACGGAAAATATTACCAAAACAAATTCCTTATATGAATAAGAATCTGAAGTCAGCAATCTTTAGAAAGAAGATGTTGTACAATACAGGGTTGGCTGGGAAATACCAGTGGCGGTAATTTCCACTGGGAAAGACTGCTTATTTTCAAAAAGTGGGAAATACTGGGAAATATGAAAAAAATGACTCAAATCAAGTCCTTTTGACACAAAAATACTCTTAACTATTTGTTTAATTATATTTTTTTTATAAATATCCTTCAAAATTGTGTTTAAAATACATTTCTTAATTCTTTAATTAAAAAACAGGTGTATTTTTCATATTTTTTTTAAACATCTAGGTAGTTATGAAAACATTCCTTTATGAATCAATTTGATGTATTGAAAAATTGAACATACCCAAGCCCATCATTGACATTTATGTTGTTTTAGTAATTAACATCTCACTAATTTGACAAATTTTAGTTGTTGAATGAAATATCTATGACAAATACTAGTACCTTAATGAATTTTATTCTTGTTAATAAAAACATTAATACATAAATAAATGCATTTCAAGGTATTACACTGATTACCATTGAATGCAGGTGATGTTTAATACTGAAAATCGGAAGTCTTTTATTGCTTTACTTATTTGAAATAGTAATATGGTAGTGGGAGAAAATGAAATTCCCTATGTATACATCTATAAAGACATATTTGATCTATTTGTTGCACTTGTAACTACATTGTACAATGTTTTGAAGTTATATCATTTGACAGCATATTTCCCAATATTGTCAGTATTTCCCACCGTCCTGGGAAATATGAGTATTTCCCACTTTTTTGCCAACCCTGGTACAATAAGTTCCAAAAAATCAATACGAAAAAAAAATGGGAGGCTTACAGAGTACAGAGAAATTATGTTGCAAAAAATTAAAATCAATCGATAAACAACTATTTTATCGAAAGATGTACGGGGGGCCCAAAGCAAAAGATTTTTGGCCAACAGTCAAACCATTTTTATCCAATAAGGGCTGTAATAATCAGAAGGAAATAATTCTGTAGGAAAACAATACTATAATTACTGATCAAAAGGAAAATTGTGAAATTTTAAATAATTTTTTTTTTGTAAATAAAGCAAAAAATATTGGGGACAGCAGTGTTGAAATAAATGAAAAACACCCGAGTATCGCTGCAATTTCTGAAAAATATTCAGATATGTCATCTAGTAAATTGGATTTTAAATCAGTTGATGAAACGTTTGTATCAAAACGTATGGTAAAATCAATGTTAAAAAGGCCACAGGCATAGATGGTATATCGCCTAAACTCTTACACTTAGTCTATGCTAAACCTGTTGTGGTAAAACCGATTACTGAATTAGTGAATCTGTCTCTATCTACCTCTATTTTCCCAGATTCTTTAAAAATCGCCCAAGTTGCTCCAGTATTTAAAAAAAAAATAGTGTTCTTGAAAAGGGGAACTATAGACCAGTAAGTGTCCTCCCCACCATTTCTAAAATATTTGAGACAGCAATAGAAAAACAACTTTCACAACATTTTGAAAGTATCTTTAATCCCTATTTGGCTGCATTCCGGTCTGGTTTTGGTTGCCAATCCACTCTATTGAGAATCGTCGAGGACTGGAGGAAAGCTCTAGACAGTGACAAATTCCTTGCTGCAATACTCATGGACCTCAGTAAGGCTTTTGACTGTTTACCCAACGACCTTTTACGTTTAAAATTAGAATCTTATGGATTAAGTGAATCTGCTGTTAATTTGCTAAAAAGTTATCTTTCCGAAAGGAAGCAGTGTGTTAAAATTGGTGATTGTTTAAGTCAAATGCTCGATATATATAAAGGTGTGCCGCAAGGGTCCATTCTTGGCCCTGGCTTGTTCAACGTTTTTATCAATGACATTTTCCTGTTTGTAAAACATTGTGATTTATATAATTACGCCGATGACAACACCCTTTCAAAATCTGGTCACTCTTTAGACTCTGTTATTTCTTGTCTTGAAACTGATAGTATATCTCTAATACGATGGTTCTCATTAAATAAAATGCAGGCAAATCCAGAAAAATTCCAGGCAATAGCAATTGGTACAAAAACACATAAACAGAATTTAGTCTTTAATCTGAATGGAAATAATATTAAATGTGAATGGGAAGTTAAACTACTCGGTGTCACTATTGATTTTAAATTAGACTTTAATATACACATATCAAATATGTGTAAAAAAAGCACCTCGCCAACTCAATGTTCCTAAACGAATAGGCTCACATTTAACCAAATTTGCAAAACTTACAATATGTCACTCTTTCATATTGTCTAACCTAAGCTACTGTCCTTTAACTTGGCATTTCTGCAGTGAGAAAAAAACCAATAAAATAGAAAAAAATACAAGAAAGAGCATTGCGCTTTATTTACAATGATTTTACAAATTCATATGAGTCTCTACTGGAACAATCTAAAGTACCATCACTTAAAATCCGAAGAATGAGAGCCATCGCATTAGAGACTTATAAGATTTTAAACAACTCTGGTCCAGAATTTTTACACAATATTGTTAATTTAAAGAGCATTCTTTTAATTTTAGATAAAAAAATATGGCTGACATCACACAACCTAGAACAACAAGGTATGGTAAAAAAGTTTTAGTTATGAGGCAGCAAGACTCTGGAACTCATTACCCGACAAAACTAGAAATCTTTCCTCTTTCGGCCTTTTTAAAAATTTCATTTCTAACTGGTGCTTTACTGAAAAATGTAAATGTTCTTCTTGTAGAGAGTAAATTTTCTTGCTGCCCCACACCTGATGCTCTTTTCCTGCTTAGTTTATTGAAGCTTATATTCATGCTAGCTTAATAATTTTTTCTTATTATTACAAAAACTGGAAAACAGCAAACACCTACAATGGCCAGGAACCACAATCACAAGCTACAATCTACAAGGAAACTGCACCAGAAAAACAATAATGTAAACAAGAGACAAACATAAATAATGATAGGAACTCGGGACAGCCGAACTTGGTACCGGTACTAGCAAAAGCCAGTGGTAGGGTTAAACCGGTTTATGGGTACCCAAACCTCCCCTTTCTCTATCCCGTTTCCCTATAGTATCATAAACATGCGAATAAAACCCAATACAGGTAGACTACTAACTCAATGACCACTTTCTGTAAATGCTATATATGTTTTGCTACTTATTTCAGCTAATGCTAGTGCTGCTTTCAATGTGCTTTGTTTAGCTTATATAATTTATCTGTAATTGTGTGCATGTGCTATGTTTTTATGTTTGTATGTGTTTGTTATGTTTTATATATATATCAGTCGGTGAAAGAGACCATTTGGGCTCATGTTGTATTGTTGTATTGTATATAGCTTATCCGACTTTAAATAAAGATTACTTACTTTTTTTACTTTATCATTCCTTTGGTTAATAAAAAGGGGGAAATCTTAGTTCCCATGAAACATACAGGCTTGTAGACCAAAAGAATGTCCTTACATTTAGAGATGCTTTACATTTTGTAAAATGGTTTTATCGTTTGATTAAAACTGGGACTACTAAAATTAGTCCCAGATTAAACCCTGATTGAAATATTATCTTTTCTACTGGTCATCATTTGGGACAAAACATATTATATTTCTTAACATGCTCTAACTGTGGGTTGTAGAGGCGCAACACCTAAAGTATAGGTTGTTTTGTTTGAGGATCTCTCTCCGCTCCTCAATTGATTTTGACTTGAATCCTTTACATTCGTCTAATGAATGCCTTGTGTTGTGTATGACACACCTGTCTGGTGCTCCGTTCTCTGTACACTGGGGTAGGGTGTCCCAATGTCTTGACTGGGCTTGTTTGGACATGATCTGTCGACATCAGTCTTGTGAGATTGTACCCGGGATTTGACCACGGGTGGTTTTCTTCCAGAATACTTTGGAGTTGTTTGCTGTTCTTGTTCATAACAGAATCCGGGATCATTGCTCATTTCCCGAATGAATCTGGAGAATTCGGTGAATCGTAGGAATGGTACATTCTTGGACGACTCATAATTTGCGGCTCTCGTTTTCCACTTTTCTTGGAGTCCATAAGGGAGCTTACTGACAATAGGCCTTATCCCAGATGACGAATCGAAATATCCAAGAAGTGACTGGAATTTTGGATTCTGTTTGATGTGTTCTATTTCCGACAATAAATCGGATAACTCATACAGACGTGCACTGTCCTTTTTTGTTAATTTTGGAAAGTTCCCCAGTCTATTCATTAGTGAAGCTTCTACCATTTCAGGGGATCCATACCTGGTATCTAAACGATCCCACAGCAATTTGAGACACCCAGGGGTGTTCTCACATGACCTCCTTATACTTTCGGCCTGTTTTGAAGACTCAACTCCGAGCCAGTTTACTAGGAGGTTTAACTGTTGTGAGTCAGACACTTTGGCTTCATTAATAACTGACTTGAAGCTATTTTTCCATACAAAGTAGGATTCAACACGGTCGTTGAAATTAGTATGACCAGATAACAGTATTTCCTTATGGAGAAGGAATCTAGTTATATCTGAAGTCTGGTTCATTGGTGTGTCACGTTATAAGAGCTGACGTGATGGTTCAAATGCTGGTGCATCTTGTTTAGCTGAAATGTAACAGACTGAGATTTGCGAGATGGTACAGCATAAGCTGGAGTAGATGTTACTTCAGGTGCTCCATATACAACTGTTGGAGTTGACGTAACTTCCGGTGGTCTGGAGGACTTATATACTACTGTTGGAGTTGACGTAACTTCCGGTGGTCTGGAGGATCCATATATTACTGTTGGAGTTGACGTAACTACCGGTGGTCTGGAGGCCCCATATACTACTGACGGGATATTTTGTACCTCCTCGTTAGAAACATCGAAGGAGTGTTCTTCAACATATTGTTGAACCCGTTGAAGCGGGTCTGCTTCATCTATGGGCAACTGACTTCGCTGGTCTTCACTATCAACTCTTGTTTGACTACTATCGTCCTCCAGGATCTTGGCCTCTGTTTCTGCCATAGCCGCTTCTTTTTGTGCTTGTTACAATGTCTAGTCGGCCTTTAACTCAGCTCTCTTCTGTGCTGCTGTTGCTTCTAACTAGGCTTCCTGTTTTGACAAAGTGGCCTGTTTTTCTGCGAAAGGAAGGCTTGCTTTGAGAGCTTCAGCTTTTGCTTTCTTACGTTTAACAAGACTGGAAGCGTCTGTTCGTGTAGATGTCCCACCTTGTGAATGGTATTTACTGTTGTGGGACGATGAGCTGCTACAAGGTGCCTTTGATGTTATCTTGGGCGTCAGAGCCTGGCTTGTTTCCTGTAGATTACACAGGGCGGCATCTATCCTTTGTTTCCGAAAGCCTGATAATGTTGCACAGGCTTCCAATTCATGTTTACTGTCTTCAGTCCTGCTGGATTTCAGGAAGTCTTTAGAGGCCCTGAGTTGTTTCTGGTACCTGGTGTTTGCTTGTGCAATGATTTGACCCAGGCTTAACTGGTCCATTAAGTTAGCGGGAGGATCGACTGCTTCTTGGAGCAGGGCGTCAAGCATTGTCCATAAACACTCTATGTCTTGACAATATTTGTCACATGTCTGTGAATATTTTTCTTGCCCTTTCTCTGTAAGTGTCCGGACCCTGGTGTCCAGAACTGTTGAATTGGTGTTCTCGGGCATGTCTGTTGGATTTTTACTTATGATGATGAAACGTTGTTTAATCCAGTTGTAGCTTTGTCGCCTGGAACAGGAACGGTGTTACCGTAGTTGAGTAACTGTGGTGTCTTCTGTCCGGGAACAGGAAGAAACGTTGTCCTGTAACTGTGTTGCCTGCAGCAGGAACGGTGTTACCAGTTTTCCAAATGAGGTCTGGAACTCAGGCTGGTTCTAGTGTTTTTACTGTACTGAGCCGGACTCAGCGAGTATAACCTAGTTCGTGGCCCAATTAAGATAAAACCCAATGTTTACTGTTCGGGAACAGGATGAAACACAATGTGGCGTGATACTTTAATTAGACGATAAACAAAATCTGAAAAATACAATAATTAACAATCATAAGTTATGTGTCCAAAATAGTGAGAATTCATATTCCACTTATGCTACCATAACTATGAGTAAAATGTCAACATATCTAAAAAACACAATAATTTGCATAAATAAATGAAATATGACGTGTGTCTGAATAATATTATACATTGGGTTCCGGTATAGTCACGGAAGAATACAGTTGAATTGCTGTAACACACGGAATATGTGTTCCATAATTATATCTGGATGTATTTAAGGTAAAGTTGAACTAATTCACCGCCATCTGGTGAGGCATTGTTTTCCATTCCACGGTAACATCTCCATTCTATTGTATGACGTAAATAATGCTATGACGTTAGAACGTCTATGACGCTATTCGAGTACGCCGATGAGTAAATATTGCATCGTCCAGAAGTCGGTGCTTCATTCCACTAGCTACACGTGTTTTCAGAACTACATTGCACAAATTCGTGCTGTTTAAAAAAACATATAGTATTATATAATTTGCATAAAATAATGATTCGAAAATCTTTAATGGAATGCACCTTCCATATTTTGTCCCGTGTGGTGTCACCACTGCACTATCAGGTTTTCTTCTGTGACGTCGTGATACCGGGAAAATTCACGCACAAGAAACAATATTTGAACATGCGTGAAATACCACTTTTCCCGCGAGTAACCTGATAGTGCAGTAGCGACACCAATCGGGAAAAGCAAGAAGGTGAATTCCATTGTTACATCTCCATGTTGCAGTTGTAAATGGCCTAATATTTTGTAAGTGAAAAAGGAAGTAAACATTTCTGTATTTTATACAAAATAATTCGTTAAAGGTAAATTATCATACTAGTAAATAGTACGAATTGAGATTCTGTGATCTCCTTACTTGAAAACAGAGCACATTTAACTATGAAGTGTAATCCACGTGGACACAATAGACGAATTTCCAATTTCGTTTTATGAATGAATTGCCCCGATTGACCGGGTCAATCGGAGTAAATTGCGTCACGTAACATTGTGACGTCCAGCAATCTACATTGTGACGTCAAAAATTTCCGGGAAAATTCACCAGTCTCCGAATGAACGAGGATAGTGCAGTGGTGGCACCTGATAGTGCAGTGGTGACACCACACGGGACAAAATATGGAAGGTGCATTCCGTTAAAGATTTTCGAATCATTATTTTATGCAAATTATATAATACTGTATGTTTTTTAAACAGCACGAATTTTTGCAATGTAGTTCTGAAAACACGTGTAGCTAGTGGAATGAAGCACCGACTTCTGGACGACGCAATATTTACTCAACGGCGAACTCGAATAGCGTCATAGACGTTCTAACGTCATAACGTTATTTACGTCATACAATAGAATGGAGATGTTACCGTGGAATGGAAAACAATGCCTCACCAAATGGCGGTGAATTCAAACTTGACCTTAAATACATCCAGATATAATTATGAAACACATATTCCGTGTGTTACAGCAATTCAACTGTATTCTTCCGTGACTATACCGGAACCCTATGTATAATATTACACAGACACACGTCATATTTTATTTATTTATGCAAATTATTGTGTTTTTTAGATATGTTGACATTTTACTCATAGTTATGGTAGCATTAGTGGAATATGAATTCTCACTATTTTGGACACATAACTTATGGTTGTTAATTATTGTATTTTTCAGATTTTGTTCATCGTCTAATTAAAGTATCACGCCACATTGTGTTTCATCCTGTTCCCGAACAGTAAACATTGGGTTTTATCTTAATTGGGCCACGAACTAGGTTATACTCGCTGAGTCCGGCTCAGTACAGTAAAAACACTAGAACCAGCCTGAGTTCCAGACCTCATTTGGA
>MJUU01026947.1:587-19139 GCA_002080025.1 Modiolus philippinarum | reverse complement strand
CCAAAAAAAAAAAAACAACAAAACACAAATTTAAAAATATATATATATATATAAATTAAATAAACAAAAAAACAAAGACAAAAACAATTGAAAATAAACAAAAACAACACAAACAACAATAATTTTTATGTAAATATATAAGATAATAGAAATATTGAAATATTGAAAAAAAATCACTCATGAACAAAAACTTGAAAATCTGATAGGAAATGTTGCTTAAAACATTTTCTCAGCATTCTTTAGTAATCCTTTGTCATGCAAGTTATTTATACAAAAATTTATCCTCTCTGATTAAAAATTTTTATTTCTTCACGTTTTTTTATTATCTATTTTTTTATTATTTTCTTTTTTTCTAATTTAAAATAACATGTTTGTAACTGCTCAATATGTTTGAAATTATTATTTTCTTCTTCAATCTTCATATTAATAAAAAAAGGCATTTAACATTTGTAGACATACATGACATATCTTAATACACCTGTTCTTCATGTTTTTAATATTATTATTATTATTTTATTTAATTTCTTTTTCATTTTTTCTTCTCTTTTAATTAACATGTTTGTAACTGCTCAATATTTTTGAAATTATTTTTTTTGTTCAATCTTAATGTTAATTAAAAATTTATATTATTTGTAGAAATATCTTAATTTAAACACCTGTTCTCAGAGCTAATATTTGAAAGAAATCACCTAGGGCAATCTTCTGTAAAGTTCTAATTAACACACCTGTATAGCACGGGATGTTTATTGACTCAGGTAAAACTTGTTCATACACTGACTACCGATGACAGTTAAAAAGATTCATACGCATTTTTTAAGTTTTATTGCTTTTATTCATTTTTTATTTACATATATCTGATTTGTTACATTATAACTAATAGAGCCTTTACAAGTCTGATGGAGTTATCTCCTCCTTATTCAATAACGCTGATAGGGTCAAATTTAGGACCAGTCATACAACTACGCAGGTTAATTTTAGATTTGTTATAAAGCCCTGACTGCTGTGACATGTTCTGTTCTTAGAGCCCCAGTTGCTCTGACCTGTTCTGGTCATATAGCCCTGACCGCTCTAACCTGTCATAGAAATCTGACTGCTCGGACCTGTCATAGGGCCCTGACTGCTATTATGCTATTAAATTTAGAGTATTTAAAGTTCTTGTATTGTTTTACTTTTAATGACTTTGAACGAATTTTACTTTACTTACTTCTTGACCAAATTATTTTATCTACTCGGAGATGCAGTCAAGATTCTATGACAGGTTAGAGTAGTCAGGGCTTATGACTGGTCAGAAGAGTCAAGGCTTTATGGCAGGTCATAGCGGTCAGAATGTTATGACAGGTCAGAGCGATCAGGGCTCTATATGATTGGTCAGAGAAGTCAGGGCTGTATAACTGGTCAGAGCAGTCAGGATTCCAGTTATTTTTTTTTCCTTTTTTTTACTTAGAATAATATATTAAATAGTAATATACTGAAGTTGTTGTAAATTTAGTTTCTGCATCTGACCATTAGAACGCACTAATTTAGTAATAGGAAAGACAAAACATATTTTGTAAAGAACCACACTGAGAAACAAGAAGTATACTGAGAAAGACGTAATTAAGATGATGGAATTTTTTATAGACAATTTTTCGAATGAGGAGGCCGTGTTGTTCAACAGACAAAATGGGTTCCTATAGGAACTTACTATGGGCAACTTTAACTGATATCTTCATTTTCTCGCATGAGGTCAAGTTTCTACAAGGCTTAACACAGAAAAAAACAAAAACACTTAGCCAAGAACCTTTAATTTCAGCTTCCGCTACAAAGACTATGTATTTGCTATCAATAATACTAAATTCAAGGAATATTTACACCNTTTCCCTATCATTTCTATGTAAAATCCTGAAATTGTCAGTTTCAGATTTTGCGCTTAAATGCACGGTGACCCCCAAATTTTATTTTATATTTTGAACAATAATACAATTATGTTTCTACACAGAAAATTTCACAAAAATCTATAATAGGAAATTAATACCCTGCAGACACCTTAACACAGAAAAAAACAAAAACACTTAGCCAAGAACCTTTAATTTCAGCTTCCGCTACAAAGACTATGTATTTGCTATCAATAATACTAAATTCAAGGAATATTTACACCAGATAAATGGCAATGAACTTGAAATTAAAATTACTACTGATACACCTACCAAAGCTTCGTACTTAGACCTTTTGATTACATTAACGAAGATGGACATTCGAAATCTAAGCTATATGACAAACGTGATGATTTTAACTTCCCATGTGTGAACTTTCTGTGCTTAATCCTCCGGAGCATCTGATATTACATGTATTACTCCCGGTTTTTATGGGAGTTCACACTATGAGTGCCTTAGTTCTGAATGTCGTCCTTTTTATTTCCGTGCCTTATGGCTGTCTAACGTCCTTGTTTTGTCTTTGTTTTTCTGTGTCCCCGTTTTTGTCATGTCTTTGGAATTTTTGTAATTATCATTTTCCCTTTTCCTTCGGCAAAGTTGAATTTCCCTGGTTTCCCCAGGTTATCCAAAAGAATAGAAAGATTTTTTTCCTTACAATGATTAGCGTATGCAAAATTACACAAAGGTGATAACAATATTTTTAGCGAATTTAAAAAAAAAAATCATGTGAAGTGTTTTAAGTTTGCCTGAAAACACAATATTCCCGTTTTGGTCATTATTTATGTAAGCTGCTTGAAAATTTCATTTTTGAAGGATTTGGGAACATTAAGGGCAAGACAAGTATTTCTATGTTTGGCGTCAGCGTGCGCATTGAAAATGTGTAATCTTTTAAAAAAAACAATCAAGACATATTTTTCAAATTTTGCAATCACGACTGTAGTTTAATATTCAATTCTGGAGACAGCAAATATATATTCTTATAGAACACTGTTAAGAAGGACTGACATAAAGTTAAATTGGAAAAATGAACAATATTTCTAAATATCATCTCTAGATTCAATTTAATTCTGAAAACTGACTGTTGATGAACTTTGGTCACATTAAACGGTGTTATTATCAAACAATGTTTCTTTTTTTTTATTTGTTAAAAAATTTAGTTGACGTCAAACACATAATTTAATTGGTTTGGCCTTACATTGATTGCAAAATACTGTTGAAAAGACCAATAAACGGGCCAAAGATGGCAAATGCAAAGTACATCATGACTTCAAATAAGCATTTAACTCATTATTTCTCTTGCTTGTTTTTTTATCTTGATATTTGTTGAACAGACAAGTTCTTGTTCACATGGTAGATCAGACCTGTCTATTCAATAAAGATTTTTAAAGGTTAATCTTTTTTTCATTATAAAATATATATAATTAATACCAAGTTGTCACTGTAACGCCCTTTAATTGTTATAATTACGTAAAAGATATATTACAATAATCTTTGAATTAGTAATCGTCACACATTATAAGCACACATTGTTTTAAAAACAATTTGTATGATTACAGAGATAAACAAACATACTTAAATAATAATCCATTTAACCGTTTGTAAAATTTTACAAAAAGATTCACTTGATAATAACTGGTCTTCATATATACAAGTCATTTCGTGTTATTTATCCCCTTACAAATAAATGTTTTTAATATATTGGAGATGATTTGTTGTTCGACAAGACTGTTATATTTAAAAAAAATGTTTTCTTGAGAAAATTAGAGATCTATAATATCCATAGTTACTAACACTGTTTTCCGTACGAAACAAAATTAATTAAACCAGATTGTATATTTTTCTACTCTGCATGCTAGATAAAAAGCATAAACACTCATTAATACAAAATACACGAAACGTAAATACAAGGCTATTTGATCAAAGAAAGTCTAGCCATACTACAGGTACATATTTTGGAATTCGATTAGTGTAATTTATTTCTTTTTCTTTTTTTTTTTTTTGTTGTTCAGTTCTGAATGTAACGGAGAAGTTCTTCCAGCCTTAACACTTTCAAACTCCTTATAAACGATGTCCTTTAGATGCCGTCTTACTTCAAAGATTTACAGTCTTGAAATTGATTTTACTTTTCTTTTAGAGAATTGAAAATGCTACACATAGACCATCTAAAAGTCACAATAGGGTCTAAAAAATTCTTCTTAGAAAAATTGTTTTGCGGTTCATGTCACAATCAGAATGCTTCTATGATATATGCACCTGTAGAATTTTCAGATCACTGTCTCATATCTCTTGCAATAAAATCAATCAAACAAAGAGAGATAATCCAAGGTATTAAGAAAATTAATTAACCTCTTTTTCAATATGAATGGGAACATTCTTCCAGAGACCCATAGAGATGCTTTACTTGAAAAACCCATTTTAGATGATGAAAATGATATAGATATTGACACATTGGTATCAAAAACTAGTGACATCTATCTTATTGCAGCATCTAAATGGTAAAAAATGGGTAACAGGAAACACCTACAATGGCTGAAAATTATTATTACATGCAACAATTTGCAAGGGAACTACACAAGAAAAACACGTATAAGACAAAAGACCAAGGTAGACAACGATAGGAACTCGGGACAGCCGGACTTGGTACCGGCACTAGCAAAAGCCAGCGGTAGGGTTAAACCGGTTTATGTGTACCCAAACCTTCCCTTTATCTGTCCTGTTTCCCTAGAGTATAAAAACATACGAATAAAACTCAATACAGGTAGACTACTTACTCCATGACCACAATCTTGAAAGGAGAGAAAAAGACAATACGAAATTAATGAAAGATGTGTCAAGGGATCAACTGTTAAATTTAAAAAAACGCTAGGTAAAATCCATAGGATTGAAAAAGTGAAACCCAAAAAACCATGCATGTCATCTGATAACTTACAATCATTTGATGTCAAAACTGCATAACTTATAAATAAAATTCGAACATCTTATTCAAATAGAATTAATGTCCAGTTATCCCATATAATTGAAACCGAATCAGGAAAACTTAGATTTTATAGTAAAATATATACTAAATTTGAGTTACAAAAATATCTTAAGTACAATATAAATAGAAAATTACCTTTCAATTTAACGAAACTGAGACTAAACCCTCACTCTCTAGTTATTGAAACAGGCAGGTGTAGCAGGCCTTTCATCCCGGCAGATCAAAGATTCTGCAAGTTTTGTAAAAATATGGTTGAAAACGAATTACATTTTATTCTCTACTGTACTGGGCTATCAAATATCAGGGAGAAATATGTTTATCTTATTGAAAATAGAAAAATATACCTGATGAAGAAGTCATTTACATTATTTAAAATCCAAAAAACCTACAAGAAGCTAAAAACATTTGTACATTTTTAGAAGAAATGTTATCAAGTAGGGAAATAGAGTTTAAAAACCTGTCGTTAGAATTTTCCTCAGATACTTATTAATATGTTAAACATACTAAACATATATGCCATACTTTATTACTCTGACCACTTTTTCTTTATCTTTTTGTTATTATATTCTTTTTTTATTTTTTTTACTTTGGATTACATATCACCACGAGCATATCACATGACATGTAAACTGTGCTTATGTCCAATAAAATTATTTGATTTGATTTGATAATACAGAAATGTAATACTTTTTCGGTCATCTATTTTTATACATTTGACATAATAATACAGCTGTAGTATAATTATACTTTGATTACACACGTAGAAGGTAAACTTAAATCTCATTTGAACTGAACAGCCAGACATAGTTAATTATAATTATATTTCAAGTAAATGTAATGATACTTCAATGAAGTTTTAAACAAGTAGTATATAAAGTGCTTCTTTATCCCTGAGTCCTTGACGAGGCGATAAGGACGCGCTTTATATTATTCATAATTTAGTACTGAATCTTGTCAAAATAATCCATATAGCTTTTAGAAACCTTTTATTATCTCTCATTGATTAAACACTGATCGGATAAATTTATGTTGCCAATGTTATTGCAGAAAAACAGATGTTTTTTCTTTAAAAAAGTAAACATTGTCCTGTTATTGAAACTGTGTCTGATAAAGAACACCATGAAACTGGAACACTGTTGAATCATTTTTTCATATATTTTTCGTACATGTATTCAAATAAAACTGGAGTTCAAAAATGTGAAATATCTAATCATGTGACCATTTAAACCAAACAGAGAAAAAATTCAACCACACACACACAAATGTTTTTATCAATCTGTGTCAAGCCATTATCTATGATCATATTCACCTATATGTTAAGAAAGAAGACTTGATTTGATTATGTTAATTTTCGTATAGTAGGAAAACATTTATGAAAAATAACATTTTTATAATGACACATTTTATTGCTTTTTCTGCAAAGAATTTGAAAATTTTTAGATAAAAGATTAACATGGAACATAAACTAGAATAAAAAGTCATCATATTGATTAACTGTATTACGATTCTGATGAAAATATAATGACGGTAAAAGTTAAATTATGAAAGTATTTTTGACATGAACGATCACTCATAGCAAAGTGCTAATTAAAAGTTTTTTTGTTTTTTATTCTTGATCTTCTTCTTTTATTCTTTCCGCTAATTACTGGTCCGATCATTTTCTAAATATTAATAATATTAAAACAATAAGTCTCCCCAAACTTCATTTGGGAGACTTAATAATATTTGGATCTTGACTAAACTTCACAGAGAGATAGAACCTCATGCCAAAACACGGAATAGGGTCTTGGAATTTTCAAAATGGCAGCTGTTGCCATGAAAATAACAAAAAGGGTGGGAAAATAAAAGTGCTCACAACTGAATGAAACTTTACAGGTAGGTTGCTTAGGACATGGGAAATAGGTTTCCATTCTCCAAGACTTCAAAATGAGAACCGTATAGCAATGGAATTGAAAAAAAGGCGGGAAATTGAAAGTGATCGGAATTGGATGAAACTTTACAGGAAGATTTCTTAGGTTATGGGGATAGGTTTTCGATCTCCAAGACTTCAAATTGACACCCGTTTCCATTGCAAATGGCCAGAATTTGAAGGAACTTTACAGAAAGGTTACCTAAGATGTGGGAAATTGGTTTCTTGTCTTCAAGACTTTAAATCGGCAACTGATGCCATGGAAATGAAAAAGACGGGAAAATTCAAAGTTCTCAGAACAGAACTCAAAATATACAAGCTCCATAGGTTGTGTGGAAGTGAATTGTAGCCCCGATTTCTGATTTGGGAGTTCGTTTGGGAGACTTTGTATTAGCATCCTAAAATATAAATTTTTAAGTATGAAAATATATACACTCTAAGAATGGCGTTTAGATCCTAAACAAATTCTTGTCACGACTTTTGTGATGACAAATTATCCCAAACGTGTTAAGGTTTCTGTTGGATTATATTTACATTTTCATTCACTGGAATACTGAGAAGGGCCGTCAAACAGCATCAACTCACAGGAAATACTTGAGAGGCGTGGCTTCCACACAAGGAATCTATTAAAATGTATTTAGCCTCTTTAGTGTTTAGCTTTGTTTGGTGTTTATAATTTTGGTGTTTAGAATATTGGTGTTTAGAAAATAAATAATCCAGTTATAGAATGAAAATTTTGTCTGGTATGCATTGAATGCAGGAGTGGTCCCTTTCCATTGCAGCAGATGAAATTTAAATTCGAGTTCCTGAAGGAATTGGGAAAATTTTACTTAATTTGCATTGCCATCAGCATCAACAAACGAACAGGTGAAGATTAAATTGAAGATTAAATACAAGTGAATGGTGATCGGAGTTACATTGAGCCGCATACATCATTAAATAATAATGATTGTCTACAAAACCAAGTTCTGTGCATGACACAAGAAAGACAGTATAATAAAGAACCTTGCTGTTAAGAAATTTGAAAATACACCATATCTTCACAACATTTTTTTTATTATTTTTTTCGAAACAGAGAAAACCATATATCAGTTGTTTCCGTTTCTAATAACAAAATGTGAACAAATCTCACTAAAATACATATCCCCACTCCCTATATGAATCCAGAAATATAAAAAATAAAATCATATCAAATTTTTAAATACATGAAATAGATGGATTACAATGCAATATGTAATGAACAATCTTTGAAAGTTTCATTGAATTGCACTGAGTGGTCTAGGAGGAGTTTTCGCCACAAAGTATGTACCCCTACTGTGGATGGACAAACTAACGAACGGACATCATGATCACTATATACCGCCCTCTTAAGCAGAGGTATAATAATTGAACACATCTGTTAAGTTTCGAAAAAGGTAAAGTTCACAACTCAACTGTCCAAAAAATACAAGTTCATATTCTAGGTGGATGGCAAATCAAAATCAAAGAAATGTAATCTATTAGAAAAATTGTGCAAATTAATTATCCTTTTATCATTAATATAACTATCTATTCTTCGCCATTATTACACCATCAGTGAACTTGGAAATGATAGTTATCCGACGTTACTAAAGGGAACCAATACATATATATGCAATAGTAACTAATTCCTTTTTACAACATCAATAAGATTGCCAATGATATCAATTATACTATTTGGCTAGAGATTAACATAAGTGATGAGTTATTTAGGAAATTACCGGAATGATGATAAAGCATTAGATTCACTGATTGATTAGCAAAAAGTTCAATAGTTCTTTCAACATTTTCTACTGCTTTTTTCTGCAAGTATTTGGTTACATAAAACGTCGGAATGACCATTATAAGAAACTAAACTTACATTTACTTCGGTAATTGTATATTCATTACCACTGGGTTAGTGTCCATTTTGATGGACTGTTAGTCTCCCCGAAGGTAATCACCAACTCAGAAGGTAGTAATTCGGTGCCGGCTTTTATTTATTTTTTTTATCTAGATTTCATTGACACTGAAGAGGCATAAGTTGTTTCAAATGCAATCTGCAGAGATTAAATTTACAGTATTTTGTAATTTAGAATCTGTTTTGATCCATACACCATTAAATAATTACATATACATTTGACCAGAACAAAAATAAAAACATAAATTAATACACAAAACAATTGCCTTCTATACATGTAGCCATTTTCTGTAAGTATTTACAAATTTTGGCACACATAGTAATGAAATTCCTTGAAATATGTTTCACACTACCATGTCAGTGAAGGTAATTTGGTTTAAGAAAAGTATCGTTGCTATTGTATCTGGTTGTCATAGCAACAGTTAGCAATAATTTCTTACTTGTCATTTTTTTTGACATTCTAATTAATACTTGTCTTTCAAATATTTTTGATTTAATCTCTATTTATAAACAACAAAATGCCGAAGCTACTGTTAATTCATTATCTGCATATGCACATTTCGACAAATAATGTCTCGTCAGTGCAGATCGAACCAATCATTTGGAAATCCATTAACCGAAAAACGTGTAAATCTGATAGAGAACAAATAACCAAAAGGATCCAAACGGAAAAGCCAAAGCTCAGCTAAGGACAGAGCTATTCATATTCATGAGGAAGATACTCCTTAGTTATTAATTATCCATTGATATATCAAAATAAGGATTTTGTTTCAAGCTTTGGTTCAATTTATATATATTACTAATAACTGAGATAATAGTTTTGAAGAAGTGTAAATCATGGCCTGTCAGTAAAAACATACATTTACTTTCAACAGACATACCAATAAAAGAAGACATGATTTAAAAAACATTATTTGATGAAACTTGGCGTTCAGATCGCATGATATCATAGAATGAAATTCATCCTCAACACCTTTGTGACGTAACTAATAAGTTCTTTGCTACATTGGTCCAAATTGCCATTTTCACTCTATGAACCTAGGGTGCCCTCCGTAAATTCGGTCCCAAAATTTTCGTACTGGTCAATGGATCAACGCTATGGCTCAATTGAAAGCTAATACATGTACCTACCTGTCATATAATGCCCGACTTTGCGAAGCCCCTAGCAAGGTACAGCCAACATTAGCTAAGTTGGGCCAAATCGGTTTTTTCGATGTAGGGTACCCTCTATGGAACATTGTCCGAATTTTTGTACGGGTCTAGGGATCATACGCTATAGCTTAAATGAAAGCTATTACATATAGCTACCTGTCATATAAGGCCCAACTTTGCGAAGCCCTAGAAAGGTCCAGCCCACATTACCAAAGTTGGTCCGAATTGCCGTTTTCACTCTACGAACCTACGCAAATTCGGTCCCAAATTTTCGTACGGCGTCTCCTATTTTATAAAAAGGAACACCTTATTTAACACTAAACAAGAGGCTCTCAAGAGCCCGAGCAATTGGGGCTAGATTAAACTTTGCCACAGTTTACAAGTTCGCTTTCAAAATCAGATTATCATTATATCAAGTTTTATTTCAATTCGCATCTACTCATATCCTTAATTATAACAAAACAATTTTTATTCAAAAGGACCCGATTTTTAAAGAGACATTCAAAGACTATGTTGATCAAGTTTTTTCTAACAAACCAATCGATTCAGACAAAACTTGAGTCTTGCTGAAGGATGCAAAACTAATACTATACGTCTTGCTCTGGTGTTTGCCTACTTGGATTTGGTGTGAATATGCCCGATTCTATTATGAGAAGAACCATTGTAGAAATTTTAATTCCAAGTATCTTCAAAGGAGACGATCCTGCAATGATTTTTTTCCATATCCCCCATTACAAATAGTCAACAAAAATTTCATGAAACCTTGAACATAACAAGTACACAACATTCAAGATATTCGTTTTTTTTTTCAAGGATACATTTTGTATAAGTTCTGTTTTAGTACAAAATTAGATGATTTGTATATTACACCCGACTACTTATTCTGAAAGAAGAATTGTATATTAAGCGATTGGGTGAGATTTTATCTGGTTCTAGCTGTTTATAGGTGTAACACGATATACTTGTTTGGTTCTAAACTTTAATTTTAGTATTTTGTCCTTGAAATTAATATTTTGTTCAAATTAATTTATAATTCGTGGAAAGATATACAGATAAAATGTCTTGCATTCCAACCTGTCTTTAACTTCACAAGTATGTAAGAAGATATCGCTTTATTTAACAATTTTAATTGTTCATACAACCTCTAACCGGTTTTTTTATTTGTATTGAACAAGATAATTTTTCAACTTCGAAATAACTTGTTTCTGTGTATTTTACAGGTATTTTGAACATTGTTGAATACATCGGAAAATAAATACTGAGGCAAAAACGTATTGAGGTTAGACGTTTACAATAAAAAGCACAATCAACAACATGACTTTGACAAATAAAATGAAAAAAAAATTACATGCACGTTACAAAATCAAATAAATAGACGTGTAAACTCCAACAAAAGCGATGGTATCATAAGGTGTTATAAATGAATAACATAATTTGTTCCATAAGTGTTACCTATTATACCGCCCGCTAAAATATTGTGTTGAAAGATCCGGTGATGTCATTTTCTAACCCTTAGCGAAATTATAATCCATGGTTCGTGTTACTTCTCAAAAGCACAAGCGCATCCATGGTGAGAGTTTGGAAAAAAAATTGTTTGTCGTTAAGAAAGAGACAACTACAATATGCATGATCAACGAGGACGAAACTTATATATAGATAGGTTTAACGACATAGAGAACAAAAGAACTTACAGTGTGAATCATTTCAACAGGGTTAGCATGATCTTCTCTACGCTTGGCAGTCGTCAAACTCCCAATTAAAGGTTCGGCATTAACTCAAAGTTGGAAAAAAAAAACTCTATGTTTAAAATGTCTATGTTCTCTTTTGCGTAATAGAAACATTACATATAGTCTCTAACATTCTTTAAACAGGGATTTAAGGGACACGTAAAACACGCGTCTGGTACGCAAAAATAAATGACCGGACGCACATGTTATTACAGTATGCGTCTGACGGGATGCAACATTACTTATGTATAAAAAATGCAAGTTGTGTAGAATCACGAATTACCTCAATTCCCATGAAAAAATATTATTTGTAATTCAAGATCAAGGAGAAACACTCATTAAATTTGCTTCTACTTTTAAATTAATTTTTGGGAATCCATTGGATGTTACCATTATTAGTCAAACAAATACATGTGCACGCATACTATCAGAAATAGAATCAAGAAAACAAACGGCGTCGGAAAAAAAGTGTGAGCAAATAAGCAGTTGAAAGGTAAAGGGGAAGTAGAAAAAAAAAACGATAGTTATTGTCCCGAGTGACCAGATTGATTGATTGAATATTGTTCAAGTTAACGTCTACTGAGCAATATTTCAGCTATATCAAGACGAGAACAAATCTGTAAATAAATAATCACTTTGGGGTATGGAAAGGGTCATGGGACGGGAAGTTCTTACTGCTCTGGAAAAGTAGGATGAAATCGAAAGGGGCGGGCAATTTAGCCTCGTAGCCGATCACCTACGGACCACTCAAACAACGGCAGTAGAATACCGAAGGAACAAAGGGATGAAATTAACAAAAATCGAAGTCCAAAGACATGGCAAAAACGAGAACAGAGAAAACAATGACGTTAGACACAAAAACAATGACGCCAGACAGACACAAAGCACAGAACCAGAAACCACAACATTCAGAACAAAGGCACTCACAGTGTGAACTCCAGTGAAACTGAGAGTGACATTAGGTGCTCCGGAAGGGTAAGCATGTCCTGCTCTGTTAACAGCACCCGTCACACTGTGAGTGATTCAATCCGGGAAAATGTCAAAGTCGGTAGTCAAATCCGGGAAGACGTGAATTTAGCTGAAAATGTCCACTTTCATTTGGGATATTGACACGTCATATCTTTCAATGATGCTATGGTGACGGCCATAGAATTTCTTTAGGGATGAAATTAACAAAGGTTGAACAAATCCCTGACTAAGCAGCTTTTGGGACAGTGTTTTTGCTCTGTTCAAAAAATCACTGTACAAACTACAAGCTCGACAGTAACGAATCAACTGTGAAATGTAAACTCCATAGGCTGGAGAGGTAAGTATATTGCTGCTAAGAAAGGGAAAGTTCACGATGGTGAAATTAAAATCATCACGTTTGTCATATAGCTTAGATTTCAAACGTCCATATTCGTCAATATACAATAAAAGATCTAGGTACGAAGCTGAAGTAGGTGTTTCAGTTGTTTCTTTAATTTCAAGCTCATTTGGATAGATCTGATGTAAATAATCCTTAAATTTAGGATTATTAAGAGAATGCACATTGTCTATGTAGCGGAAGCTGAAATTAAAGGACTGGACTAAATGTTTTTGTTTTCTTTGAATAAGCCCTTGTAAAAACTTGGCCTCGTACGAGTAAAGGAAAAGGTCAGCTAAAAGCGGCGCACAGTTTGTTCCCATAGGAATCCCTATTGTCTGTTGGAAAACACGACATCCAAATTCGACAAAAATATTGTCGATTAAAAATTCTAACATTTTGATTACGTCAGTCTCGGTGTACTTCTTATTTGAATCGGTGTTGTTCTTAACAAAATATGTCTTGTCTTTCCCTATAACTAGATAGGTGTATCTGCGTTCTCCATTTTTTGTGCAGAAACATTGATATATTAAATCTGCAATTACTGTTTTCAGTTTATTCAAAAAGTTTCAAAAAGAGCTTGCTTCAAGGGTTCTTTAACGTGCAGGAAGCGTGGCATTTCCTTAAACACGTGGACCTGAGTTGACATCCCATCCAAAAGATGGGTTGTGTATTTATTAATCCCGCACAACCACGGATTGGTACCTATTTTTATATCCCGGGGTTCCCTCGGGTTCAGCCTCGTTTAGGAGGGGTCATACCTCGCAAGTCGGAGACATTAGGTCCTATTTCTATACCCCGGGGTTCTCTCCGATTGATTGAAGGCATATAACTTGTGACATTTGTTTGTTGGGGCTGGGGTAAATACAGAAATAAAAACATACCACGAACTTGCTCTTTTCAATCTTGAACATTATCAACATGATGCAAAGTATCTTTGTTCTTAAGCACCATTCACCTAGCACCTGATTTGGTTTTCAGCGACTCCAGCTATTGATCTGCTGGGCGTGTCCCTAGATGGTAGATAGGGAAATGTTTATGTGGGGTAGTCAGTTCATAACACGGAAAGCCTAACCATGGACAATTGTAGCAAAACATTGTGGAGAAATGTCACACACCACGTACCACATTCTTTATTTATTTATTTTTTTTTGTTCCAGTGCAGACTTTCTGGGAGTTTAATTTCCTGCCCCTACCCATTTCTCTGGACAGAAAAATTGAAGAAATGGGTAGGGACAATAAATTTATTCCTCCTATCAAAGTTCTTTCACCCTTTTGTCCCTTCTTCCTGCATTACCTTTTTATATGTAATTTTCTGAATTGATTAAGTGGCTTTCGTCCTGATATAGCATAAATACTGCTTACAGGGCTTAAAACTAAAGCTAACTAATTCATCTAGAAAAAAATGTGTGAGCTCCTGGGACCCACATTTTTTCAGAAGGACCAAGGAAAATTTATATGGTGGGTCCTTAGGACCCCACTTGACAGAAATGGAGGGAAATCCCTGTTTAAAGTTTATTACGTATAAGTCACAAATCTTGAATGTTGTGTACTTGTTATGTTCAAGGTTTCATGAAATTTTTGTTGACTATTTGCAATGGGGGATATGAAAAAAAATTATTGCAGGATAGTCTCCTTTGAAAATACTTGGAATTAAAATTTCTACAATGGTCCTTCTCATAATAGAATCGGGCAGATTCACACAAAGTCTAAGTTGGCAAACAGCAGAGCATAGTATTAACATTGCATCCTTTAGCAAGACTCAAGTTTTGTCTGAATCCATTGGTTTGTTAGAAAAAACTTGATCAAAACAGTCTTTGAATGTCTTTTTAAAAATCGGGTCCTTTTGAATAAAAATTGTTTTGTTAAGTTTAAGGATATGAGTAGATGCGAATTGAAATAAAACTTGATGTAATGACAATTTGATTTTGAAAGCAAACTTATAAACTGAGGCCAAGGTTAATCTAGCCCAATTCCTGGGCCCTTGAGAGCCCCTTGTTTAGTGTTAAATAAGGTGTTCCTTCTAATAAGATAGGAGACACCAGGCTCCTGTCTTTCGAAGCACTTAAAATAAACAGCTGCACGATACGCCTGTCATTAACATTTATACACTGTAATTTATTAAAGAAAAGGGTATCCAACTTGAAAAATGCTCCCCCACCAAAAAAAAGAAGATATCTTTCGATGTATCATAATGAATAAATCTGCAAAATTTAACTAAACTTATGAAAGGTTTAATCAGAAAAAGTGTGCAAGTGCTTTGAAATTGACGTGAGTACTACAACTCTTTCAAGGATAATGAAGTATAGAGATTTTGAGACTATCATGCCCAATAGCCATACAATGCTTGAAGTTGACTGACCAAAGGGATGTTCAGGTAAAGAGTGATGTAAAAAATACCTTAAAATTTGCTAATAAAGTGCCATAATTCATGAACCAAAAAGCACAATTTCACAAAAAGTAATCAGATCTCGAGGCCATAATGCCTAATATCTGTACAAGTGTACCGACCAAAGGGATGTCAAGTTAGAAATGACATGTAAAAAATGTCCCTTAAAGACGAATAAAGCCCCACAACTCTTGCAGGAAATAATAAAGTTTCACGAAAAATATGCTGATCGTGAGGCCATCATATGAAGTTATAAGCGATTTGACCAAAATATTCTAAATAAAATACAATTAATTTTGAAAGAAAAATCGAAGTCGAAAGTTCACGAAACATTTTAAAATTTTGAGGCTATTATACCCAATATATATACAAAGTTTGAAGCAAATTTATCAAAGTGATGTTAAGTTAAGTTATGTAAAAAAAATGCCTGAAAACTGATGGGTAAGTCTCATAACTCTTGCAATAAAACCGTAAATACTCAGAAAAGTAAACAGATTGTAAGGATAACTCTAAAAACTTTGAAGTGAATTCTCATCATGATATTCTAGTTAGAGTTCGATTTATGAAACAGACAGACGAATAGATGGTCCAACAGACAATCGGACATCGGTTTTTATACGAGCGTATAAAAACGTAAATAGACCATTATTTGAGAATAACAATAAAACAAATATTTAAAAAATGTAAAATGGAACTAAATCTGGTACATAATTATATAGATTTAGAGATTGCTTTTCACTTTGAAAATTGTCACGTTCAATGAAAATTCCATCCCCGATTGGACGTTGTATGAACCATTTAATTGTGATAACTTCTTATATAATTGACACATTGTAGACAGCGTTGTATGCAAATCAGTTAATCGCTAAATCTTTCCACGAATTCTTCATTAAATTTGAATTAAGGTATTTAATGTCAAGGACACGAAATCAAAATAAAACTTAAAAACCAAACAGATATATCGACTTAAACATAATAGACAGGATACATAAAAAGATAAAATCTGTCCGATATCATAATACATAATTTATACATAATATATGACACACAAAGACTTCTTAGTTACTGTTTTGGTTTGTTTATTCTCACCAGATATTTCATTTCATTTAGTTGAGTTGTATGGGGTGGGGTGGGGTTAGGTAGGGTCGGGTAGGGTAGGGAAGGGCATAGACATTTGACATTTTATACGGAATTTTGGATTTTTTCATCCCGGCTGCTCAAGGGAAAATAACTAACTTGTGTCAGTTTCTTTCCATAAAATTCACACAAGTCATATATAAATCTGATACCAAAGGATGCAAAATACAGGTGAAAGACTTCATAAAGTAAATAGAGATTGTTCATAAAATTTTTCATCCAACAAAATACAATTAAGTGTAAAATTTGTAGAAAATTCATTACTTTGATTGGGATGAACATGTGCGCAAAACTTTTGAATCTGCCTCCAACTGTTTTAGCTCACTTCTCTGATTCATTACATGTATCATTATTGTAACAGTTATGGGAAACTTAACTATAATTAAAATTGTATTTTATTGTAGAAATGAGATGTGAAATCAGTGAAAATCTCATATTGCGACATGGAACATTAAAAAATGACACTGAAAATAAGCTTTGGAGCTCTTAAACAATCAGAATTGTGTACATTATGTTTATTCTGCATGTATATTACAAATGTGATTTAAATTCAACTTCAAAAAATATATGATGTTGATCAAAATTGAGATTTTATATGTTGTAAAATAAGAAAAAGTGCATTTGAACATTTTCAAACATTTGTTTTTAGATAAAGTATTACTTTTCATGCATATAACTTGAACTTAAACTATTTTAACACACGGTCTTTAAATCCTTTAACCTTGCTAAAAATCTGACAAGGGTTTGAAATATGAAAACTGGTTGTGAACCCCATAATATTATGTCAAACATCCATGTACATTACATTTGTATTCTAAAATGCCAGTTAGCAATCTTTTTGATACATGTTTGTATGTGTACTATCATTGCATATCACATGGTTTAACCATATCAATAGAAATGCGATTCATGGAAAGACATTTCAGATTACATATGGTTCATTAAATCCTTGACTTCTGTCTGTAATACATGTATCATGTTTATTTTGACATTCAAATGATCACCATATTTACAAAATGCCTTCACTTGGCCTGGAGGAAGTTTGGAATTGTAATTTCAATGTAAGCATATAATAAGGTGGATACATTTTTGTATCTGGTTAATTTACAGTTATACCCTTGTTAACATGGTAAATGTACAATATTAGAGCAGAAATCTGGTACTAAGTCAGCAATGGAAATAGTTAACAGACCAACCTCATTGACTGATTAATACACTGTACCTAAACCCTCATGAAATCAACTCTTCATCTTAAAGTTAGTTAAGTGATGGAAAAGTGTTACCTATACTTAAAACTGTCACTAAACTTAATATTTTCACTGCTTAATTTAAGATGAAATAATGAATTCTTAATTGCTAAGGTCAAAATTTATGACCATGCATATTTATACCATGTTTTGGCCTCAGATTTTAAAATTAAGATTGAATATGGTATATAAATGCATTTTGTTATAAAAATTAGAAAAACTAAATTCTTATGAGCATTTGAAGCCTAACTAAATGTACCTGAACTTCTGAACAGGAATGAAAAATTTTGATAAAATTGAAATTTCTGTCCTTCATTGTGCTTCCATATAATTTGCAAATAAAGTTCCTTCTCCTTGTTTTGTCGCGACAAAAATTCCAGTACATTTAACTCACCAAATGATTGCGAAAAATAAGAACAAATACTTTCATGAATTTAATGGGCACATTTCAACCAGTATAATGCTCATTGATATTGATTCCAGTATAACAAGCATATCCAGCACTTGTGAATGTTTGAATTTGATGCTTTTATTAATTTAATGACACCAGTTCAAGAAATGAAGTAATTTCTCTACCTACATGTACATGTACATTGATTGCATACTAGTATACAATGTACAATGTATGTAGTGCCTATCAACACTTGGATAGTGAGGGGAAACACAATATTTTATCTTTGGCTATTTTATGAGTGCAATGTTATTTGATTTCCTGATTCTTGGGAACATGTTTTACATGTAACAATCAGAGAGCTATGATCATGATGATACAAGTATCATTCATGTAACAAACTGCCAATCAGATTGTTTGAAGATCAATAAAATATTATAAAAGGTA
>MJUU01026946.1:39760-52415 GCA_002080025.1 Modiolus philippinarum | reverse complement strand
GACGTCACGAATGAACTTGTTTTTGGCTTTCATTCCCAGCCCTTGACTGTTGAGACTTCACGAATGAATTTGTTTTGGCCTTACACTCCCAGCCCTTGACTGTTTAGAATTCATGAATGAATTTGTTTTGGCCTAACATTCCCAGCCTTTGACAGTTTATACTTCAGGAATTAATTTGTTTTGGCCTTACAATCCCAGCCCTTGACTGTTTAGACTTCGTGAATGAATTTGTTTTGGCCTTACATTCCCAGCCCTTGACTGTTTAGACTTCATGAATGAATTTGTTTTGGCCTTACACGATTTATTTTGGCCTTACATTTCCAGCCCTTGACTGTTGAGACGTCACGAATGAATTTGTTTTGGCCTTACATTCCCAGCCCCTGAATGTTTACACTTCATGAATAAATTTGTTTTGGCCTTACATTCCTAGCCCTTGACTGTTCACGAATGAATTTGTTTTGGCCTTACATTCCCAGCCCTTGACTGTTTAGACTTCATGTATGAATTTGTTTTGGCCTTACATTCCAAGCCCCTTCACGAATGAATTTATTTTGGCTTTACATTCCAAGCCCTTGACTGTTAAGACTTCATGAATGAATTTGTTTTGGCGTTACATTGTTTAGACATCATGAATGAATTTGTTTTGGCCTTACATTCCAAGCCCTTGATTGTTTAGACTTCACGAATGAATTTGTTTTGGCCTAACATTCCCAGCCGTTGACTGTTTAGACTTCATGATTGAATTTGTTTTGGCCTTACACTCCAAGCCCTTGACTGTTAAGAATTCACGAATGAATTTGTTTTGGCCTTACATTCCCAGCCCTTGACTGTTTAGACTTCACGAATGAATTTGTTTTGGCCTTACATTCCCAGCCCTTGACTGTTTAGACTTAACGAATGAATTTGTTTTGGCCTTACATTCCCAGCCCTTTGACAGTTTAGACTTCATGAATGAATTTGTTTTGGCTTTAAATTCCCAGTCCTTGACTGATTAGACTTCAGGAATGAATTTGTTTTGGCCTTACATTCCCAGCCCTTGACTGTTTTAACTTCATGAATGAATTTGTTTTGACCTTACATTCCCAGCCCTTGACTGTTTAGACTTCACGAATGAATTTGTTTTGGCCTTACATTCCCAGCCCCGATTGTTTAGACTTCATAAATTAATTTGTTTTGGCCTTACATTCCCAGCCCTTGACTGTTTAGAGTTCACGAATGAATGTGTTTTAGCCGTAAATTCCCAGCCCTTGACTGTTTAGACTTCACGAATGAAATTGCTTTAGCCTTATAAATTCCCAGCCCTTGACTGTTTAGACTTCACGAATGAATTTGTTTTGGCCTTACATTCCCCGTCCTTGACTGTTTAGACTTCATAAATGAATTTGTTTTGGCCTTACATTCCCAGCCTTGACTGTTTAGATTTGTTTTGGCCTTACATTCCCAGCCCCTTCACGAATGAATTTATTTTTTGCTTTACATTCCCAGCCCTTGACTGTTAAGACTTCACGAATGAATTTGTTTTGGCCTTTTATTCCCAGCCCTTGACTGTTTAGACTTCACGAATGAATTTATTTTGGCCTTACATTCCCAGTCCTTGATTGTTTAGACTTCACGAATGAATTTGTTTTGGACTTACATTCTGAGCCCTTGACTGTTTAGACTTCATGATTGAATTTGTTTTGGCCTTACATTCCCAGCCCTTGACTGGTTAGACTTAACGAATGAATTTGTTTTGGCCTTACATTCCCAGCCTTTGACTATTTTAAACTTCACGAATGAATTTTTTCGGCCTTACATTCCCAGCCCTTGACAGTTTAGACTTCATGAATGAATTTGTTTTGGCTTAAAATTCCCAGTCCTTGACTGTTTAGACTTCACGAATGAATTTGTTTTGGCCTTACATTCCCAGCCCTTGACTGTTTTAACTTCATCAATGAATTTGTTTTGACCTTACATTCCCAGCCCTTGACTGTTTAGACTTCACGAATGAATTTGTTTTGGCCTCACATTCCCAGCCCCGATTGTTTAGACTTCATAAATTAATTTGTTTTGGCCTTACATTCCCAGCCCTTGACTGTTTAGAGTTCACGAATGAATTTAATTTAGCCGTAAATTCCCAGCCCTTGACTGTTCAGACTTCACGAATGAAATTGTTTTAGCCTTATACATTCCCAGCCCTTGACTGTTTAGAGTTCACGGATGAATTTGTTTTGGCCTTACATTCCCATCCCTTGACTGTTTAGACTTCATAAATGAATTTGCTTTGGCCTTACATATCCAGCCTTGACTGTTTAGACTTCACGAATGAATTTGTTTTGGCCTTACATTCCCAGCCCCTTCACGAATGAATTTATTTTTTGCTTTACATTCCCAGCCCTTGACTGTTAAGACTTCACGAATGATTTTGTTTTGGCCTTAAATTCCCAGCCCTTGACTGTTTAGACTTCACGAATGAATTTATTTTGGCCTTACATTCCCAGTCCTTGATTGTTTAGACTTCACGAATGAATTTGTTTTGGCCTTACATTTCCCAGCCCTTGACTGTTTAGACTTCATGATTGAATTTGTTTTGGCCTTACATTCCCAGCCCTTGACTGTTTAGACTTAACGAATGAATTTGTTCTGGCCTTACACTCAAAGCCCTAGACAGTTTAGAATTCACGAATGAATTTGTTTTGCCCTTACATTCCCAGCCCTTGACTGTTAACACTTCACGAATGAATTTGTTTTGGCCTTACATTCCCAGCCCTTGACTGTTTTGACTTCATGAATGAATTTGTTTTGGCCTTACATTCCCAGCCCTTGACTGTTTAGACTTAACGAATGAATTTGTTTTGGCCTAACATTCCCAGCCCTTGACTATTTTAAACTTCACGAATGAATTTATTTTGGCTTTACATTCCCAGCCCTTTGACTGTTTAGACTTCATGAATGAATTTGTTTTGGCTTTAAATTCCCAGTCCTTGAATGTTTAGACTTCACGAATTAATTTGTTTTGGCCTTACATTCCCAGCCCTTGACTGTTTAGTTTGTTTTGGCCTACCATTCCCAGCCCTTGACTGTTTAAACTTCCCGAATGAATTTGTTTTGGCCTTACATTCCCAGGCCTTGACTGTTTGGACTTCACGAATGAATTTGTTTTGGCGGTAAATTCCCAGCCCTTGACTGTTTAGACTTCACGAATGAAATTGTTTTACCCTTACATTCCGGGCTCTTGACTGTTTAAACTTCATGAATGAATTTGTTTTGGCCTTACATTCCCAGCCTTGACTGTTTAGACTTCACGAATGAATTTGTTTTGGCCTTACATTCCCAGCCCTTGACTGTTTAGACTTCACGAATGAATTTGTTTTGGCCTTACATTCCCAACCCCTTCAGGAATGAATTTATTTTGGTCTTACATTCCCAGCCATTGACTGTACTGTTAAGACTTCACACACGAATTTGTTCTGGCCTCACAAATCCAGCCCTAGCCGGCTTCACAAACCAAGTCCTTGACAGTTCAAGGCTTCACACATGAATGTGTTTTTGCCTCACAAACCAAGTGCTTCGTGACTCTTTAAGGAGGTTCGCTCCTCATGTTTTTGGATTTCTGTCAGATTTTCGGAATCCTCTGGTTTTATCCATCTAAATGCATTATAATTTTTTGCCCATGGACCCCCTTATTTTTTCTCATAATTTCATTTTATACATCTTTATGAGCATTCTGTGAAAAGTTTATCAGATTTTATTTATTCTGTCACATTTATTCATGACCAAACCTGGCTAATGTTAATCCTATGAAAAATCCGAGAAGTTCAGTTTCCCGCCAAATTTTTATTCACTTAAATCTAAAAAACGAGATCATCAACCTATCAATTTTTTTCACTTAAATTACTTCTTTTTTAATTTTCTAACAAAAAATCACATTTATTTGAAATCCTATTTATTTTCAAATGGAGTAGCGAACCCCCTTAAGCCTAAAAAATCAAGTCCTTGACTGTTTTTGCTCCACATATGAATTTGTTTCGGCCTCAAAAACTATGACTGTTTAAGCTTCACTCATATTTATTAAGCCTGTTGTTCTTTTTTATTTTTTCTACAAGTATATGTTTTTTCATGTGTTTCAATCGCAGACGTAAACATAATTAACGTATTTTTTTACCTTTCGGACGTTTGTTATGGGGCCATTGTATTATCAAAATAACCCCCACATCAACCTTACTTAAACAGTAAGCTAGCAACGAATGATGCTCGGAACATATCGGATTTCAATAAAATTGATAATAAACATCATAAATAATCAAATAAGAATGCCGATTGTATAATTTTGAACGTAAGTGACAAACAGGATGGGACTGAAAATGACGTTCTTGACAATAAAAAACGTCATTTAATGCAAACACATTCAGGATAGTAGTAAACAAAGCTTTGACTCAAATAAGCCATAGATGTAAATAAACAAAAATGCAATTAGGCTAAAATCAAAATATTGTTTTCGCCCTTACCCTGCCGACCCTTAATAAATGGTCCTACCAAATATTTTATTGACTTTTCAGAACAAATTTTATTTCTCTTTTTCACTCAAATTTGGATAGAAATATCAATTTCCAGCCACTTTTTAGTAAAAATTTAAAGAAAAATCCTCCCTTCCTACCTACTCAACATCAAAGATTGGGTCGAGTAAGGAGAAACAAACATTATTTTTTACTTATGATGGCCTTAAAGTTCAAGAGATCAGCTTTTTCAAAACTATACATTTTCATCAATTTGTACTTTAGACAGATCACAAAATAATGTAAATATTCATACCCGAATCGAGTTCTGTGGAGTGAAAAGATGACATATTGAGCTTTCTGACGGTGTAGAAGGACACCTTTAGAGAAACCACTCAAGTAGAAGGCAAAGTGGAAACAACACTACTGTTTGTGTTTGCTCTATATTATCATACAATTTCCGAATTCCTAAATTTTTCCTTCGTATTTTGCTCATGTTTCTTCGATATTCGTTTGCCGTCGAAAGTCTAAATAAAGGGCACACAAAAGTTATGTTTGTATAAAACTTGGGTTTTTTTCAGATAAAGCGAACAGTACGCTTCAGTATTATACACTCAAAGAAAAGTTGTTTCAATAGAGATGTAGACATAACTTACTTTGTCAGTTGGTAATGGGTCTGGAGATGGCATGTCAGTTAACTGCTAGTAGTCTCTTGTGATTTCATGTTTATGTCCGTAATTTCATTTTTCACAATTGACCCAGTCCTGTTGCCAACTGAATTTTACTGTTGTTACGATTGTTTTTTGATTTATCACATTGGCTGTAGGGGGAAGGTTTGGGCCGAATAAAACTAGTTTAACCCCGCCGCAGCAGGTTTGCGCCTGTCCTTAGTCAGGAAATGTATTAAGCCTTTGTGTGTCTTGTCTTTTTTCTAGTTAGTTTACTTAATGTCTCTAGGAGTCTAGGATGTTGTTTATTTCGCTGAACCTGATTACTCTTTATTCAGGGACCGACTCCGACCTACCGTTGGGTGTGGGGTTTTCTTACCGTTCATTGAAGATCTTATGGTGGCATTGAGTTGTTATTACTCCCCTTTGGGTCATTGTCTCTTTGACACATTCCCCGTCTCCCTTCTTTTTTCTATACGTTCGCTCTGCCATTTGGATGGCTCACGAACCAAATCTAAAAGTAACATGACTAATATACATTTGGATCCAAAATTGAGAAGAAAACGAGTTTAACCCCGCTGCAATTTTTTGCGCTTGTCCCAAGCCAGGAATATATTGGTCATTGGCTTGTCCTTGTCTTTTATAAAACTTTAGTTTTGATATTCGGGTTGGTTACTTTTGGGGCCATTTAGGGATTGCTATATATGGTGTGAGGTTCTTAACTGTGTTGAAGACCGTACGGTGATCCCTAGATGCTTTTTTGGGGTCGTTTAACCTGGAGATGTGATGTTGTCTCCTTGACATTTACCCAATTTCCATTCTTTTTTTTATATTTACAAGCATCTATTAATTTCATTCTGTGTGTGTCTTGTTTGTGAATTATGATTACACTCATTTTCAAAAAAAATGGATGTAAATTCATTAAAAGTAAATTTCAGTAAGTATAAGTTATGCTAGTTATAAATAGACTTTTAGCCAACTGGAGTGGGGGTGCTCTAACCAGAGAGGAAGCGTATACGAATGCAGAAAGTCACAGTTTAATTGAAGCTTATGTACAGAATATAAAGGTTATAAACTGTGAGATATAAAACAGCTTCATCTTTCGTAGTTTACAAAATATGTAGAACATTTCCACTTTCAGCAAACCTAAAATAATTCAAAGTTTAAAAAAAAATTGCAATAAAAACAAAACATTCTCTTCTTGTAACCCTAGTGATTTCAGCTGGATAACCCTGAGCATCGCCCAAAAATTTGGCACTTTATGGCGGGTGGGGAGCAATGGAGTGACCTTGATATAATCTTTGTCAAGAATACTGCTTAAGTGCACGCTAGGGACCTTCTTGATCTCGCTTGAGGGGGTGAATATTGTTCACCTCTAGTTGAAGACCTTCAGGCGACATCAAGATGTAGACAGGAATAAAAGCCCTATCCTTGATAACTGGAGTTTTCTATGTATCGTGTGCGTTTTTGTCACATGTACATTCACTCCATATTCTTTCATTTTTCCTATTTAACGACAGATCTACAAGTAGAACAAATATAGAAAATTCTACTAGAATAGTTATAGTACTGCCTGACAAGACGAGATTTTTTCTCGCTGTTTAGGTTCTTTGTGAAATAAAATGGTTTTGTTTAAAGGCTCTTTTGGCTTCAAAGCGTTTATTCATTCTGTCTACCCAATAAATCGCAATTGCAGCATGTTTAGATAAGATAACCAGAGCTAAAGTGTATAAGGGACCGACCATTTAACTTGAAAGGGGCTATATATTTTTTTTCAATATTTTGGGGCTGATTTTATGTGGAATAGAATATTTTGGCTGCCAAAATGATGAAAAAAATTATTCTGAAGGAGGCTTTCTGCCTAAAGAAAAATAATGCTAATTTTGAAAAAAATAATTTGTTGATACAAGTGAAAGAAATTTTTTTCTGTCCAGAAAAAAGACCATAGCCCTCCTTTTCAAGTTAAATGGTCGGTCACTAATTATTCAGTAAACATTAAATATTTTGTTCCGTGCACCTTTAAATTTCACTGGCTTTTGTGCCACCTGGTCCCCTTTTGGCTAACCTTATTGTATTAGAAGAAAGGACAATTATGTAGGGTAAAAAGAACCAATTAATCTGTTTAACAAATTGTAAAATTACACTTTTAATTTAAAACCGACAGCCCGAAACAAATTTGACTATAAATTCGAATACCCGGAGATCAGACAGAGCTTTCCCGAATTAAGATGTCAGTGGGAATTCAAACATCGTTACTCCATTATTTAATTTTGAAGATGATTTGATGTTTAAGGTTTCAAATAGACCAGGAGAATATCCCTTTGTTTATAATTATAATACTAGCCAATGTTTCAATTTTGTGGAGACTTTGATCACAACTTAAACAAGAGGCTCTCACATGGCACTTGATTAACATAGACATCCCATAGTTAAACTAAGGTTCCAATATGTTCAAATAGTTTAAGGGGAGAAGACCTCTATTAGTGTTTCCGATAGGGTCCAATGTTAAAACTATGTTTTCTGCTGGTAGCCATCTTGGATATAGTGTGAACCTGAAAATTTTTTTTTTCTTTGCAAGGGGCCACATTCAGACTGCTGCGTCCAAGTTTGGTTCCTTTGGCTCAGCAGAAGAGAAGAACATCTTTGAACGTGTTTTCCCATAGGGTCCAATGTTATTACTATGTTACCCACTTGCGGCCATTTTTTGATAGAGCGTGGACCTGAAAAACACCTTTTTTACAAGGGACTACCCAAGGACTATTATGGCCTAGTTTGGTTCAAATTGGCTCAATAGTTTAAGAGAAGATCTTTGAACGTGTTTTCGCATAGGGTCCAATGTTAAAACTATGTTTCCCACTCACAGCCATTTGTACGAACCGTTAGAACACCTAATTGCAAGTGACCACCTAAGGACTATTTGGCCAAGTTTGGCTCCAGTTTGCTCAATAGTTTCAGAGAAAAAGATCTCTGAACGTGTGATTCCATAGGGTCCAATGTTAAAACTATATTTCCCGCTGGCGGTCATCTTGGATATAGTACGGACCTAAAAAACACCGTTTTTGCAAGGGACCACCTACACAATATTTACGCCAAGTTTCGATCCAATTGCTCAGTAGTTTCAGAGGAGAAGATATTCAAATGAAAAGTTTACGCAAGACGGACGACGGGCGCCAAGTGATGGCAAATGCTTACCCTGACATTAGACTTAGAATGCAGCATTGAATAGAAATATTAAAGACGTGTAAGCGCAGAATCAAAATAGTGTGATTCAAAGGTGGGACTTTTTCTGGGAACCGTTATTTTGTGTACTTGCGCGGCGAGAACAGCATGTTGCTCTGATGCAAGACTGTACTCATTTCATCACATACAAGCTGCAGAGACAAATGTTAACAAGACAGCTAGAATGAGTATGAGCTTGACAGATGTGAGTCTTTTCCTTTGAGGCCGTTTCTTTGTTATTTTCTGTATTTGTTCTACATGTGAAACTTGAAATGCATTAGTAAGATTCGAAATCTTTTGAGCACAAGACTTGACAGGTTTAAGCCTGGGACTTGGCAGGTCTGCAAATGAAACTTGACTGGTTTGAATATAAGACTTGGCAGGTCTGAGTACAAAACTCGACTGGTTTCAGTATAAGATTTGTCAGGTTTGAATTTTGGACTTAACAAGCCCATGAACGAGTCTTGACTGGCTTGAATATAAGACTTGACAGGCCTACGTTGTTTTCGTATTAGATTTGACAGGTCAAAACATATAACAGAAATAACAGAACCCAAAGGCTAGTAAGTGAGAAAAGTGCCAGCACGGCAAGTCAGATGGAATATTATTGTTTTTCTTCATATTGAATATTGGCAAAGAGCAAATTATTGTATCAGACTATCAACGCAGGTCAAAAATGGTACCACGCCTAGAAAAGGTTGTATTGTTGACAATTGATTGATAGCTAAATCCCTGGCAATTTTATCCATTATTTCTCTTCTCACACCTAACGACCGATGGATTTAACAATTGTTTCATTCCTGGCTTAAGAGTTCATTGTTAGTAGTCTCAGTATCAATGGCTGTTTTCACTTGAAACTCTAGAGTCGGAGAGGAATTGGAATCATTTTTTAATCTTAATTCTGATTGGTAACTCATTTCGCGCCATTAGAACTCGAGTAACCCTTTGAAATCCGAGGGTAGCTAGAGTTCGACTCTTCAAAATGGCGGAAATAAAGTCGACCAATCAGATTGGAGTATTTACAAAAGACTTTATCAGGGCCACATACTTCCGGTTCTAGAGTCGAACTTGAGTTTTGATGAGGTTGTGTTCACGTGGGACTCGAGTCTCTACCCGAGTTACAACTGAAAACAGTCCTTGTTCAAAGCCTTGTTCATTTACTAGTACTTAAATGAGTATTTTCCTTTGTTTTGAAATTGCTCAGTTTGATAGAATATTTTGCTGTTTTTGGTTTAGGATCCATGAAGATTTAACTGAACAGTGTGAACATATTCCAAGGTTTGGATCGCACTTAATTGAAGATGTTTTATATTAATATAAGTTTTTTATTGTTTGTTTGTTTATCGTGTTGCGGTACGTTTTTTCGTAGAGTTATTCATTTTGTTTCATCGCTTTTACTTTTTTCAGCTAGTCTTTATCTTTTATGTGATGTTTTCCTTAATTTACAGATATCTATGTAACGATGTATTAAAATATTTCATATAAAAACACTTGAATGCACAAGCCCTTACGTATGTCAATATAAAAAACAAACCCCAAATCAAATGAAATTTATTTCTCCCAATTTTTATTGTATTGAAAATATTAATCAATTTTAAACTTTTATCAATGAAAGCAATCTATTTATTTGACAAATCTGTCTATAGATCGGTGATACTTGTAAGGGAACACACATCATTGTTGTACGGGAATACACATCATTGTTGACAAAGAATCGACTTTACCAATATGGAGTTTTCTCTCTGTAAATAGACATCTGTGAAGTCGTCGCGTAGCATTATACGTTTAATTATACAATAGGAATACTCAGTAAAGCAAACAAAACTACCCCAAATCAATTTCCAAAACTAAGATGGCGTGGTACGGCTACAACTAATTATGTACAAGCTGGAAATTCAATAAGGATCTTTCGAGTAACCAATCATTGGTGGATCCAGGGGGGTGTTCCGGGGGTTGAAACCCCCTTCTGGGCAATCATGTATTTTCAATGAAAGTCCTTGTGTTTACTAAGAAAAAACTCAAAAATTTTCGCGCCTCGCACCGCTCGGCGATCTTTTCTTTCCATTTTATTTGGAACCCCCCTTTTCAAATTTCCTGCATCGGCGCCTCCCCCCCAATCTATTCTCTGTTTGAATAAAACTCTCTTTTTACATAAAAAGTGTCCACATCAGGATAACCCTTATCATTAGCGAATGAGAACTCGACAGTCTGGTACCAGAATCAGAATATTTATTTACCACATTAGGACCCCAGAAGGGCATAATACATCAAAAATTTATTATCAGTACATTAAAAAAATACAGACAATAAAAAATAATATAATACGTTTTTCCTTTATTATCAGTCAATCGCAATTCAAATTTAATATTGGGGTATAAACTAGATGTGTTCCGAGTATCAAATAATGCGCACTTGTCAGTTCCTCCACGTTTTCCGAAATGATACCTTAAGTATTCGTTTGAGGCGTTTTTATGTAATTTCTGCTATTGCTTATTCACATTCCCGACAAGATAATAATATGTTAAGGGAAAGCTATAAAATAAAGTACATAATTCGTATTTTATAGTCTCAGTTCACATTTAACATCTTTATACTTATTGTAAAAATAATAATAGTTCTATATACTGAATAAGTTTAAATGTCTTTAACATTAAAGTACTGGGAAAGAAGAATTTTAAACATTTATTGTCATATTTATTTGTTTGATAGAAAGTGAACGACAAAAGATTTCTATTGAAATGAATAAGATATTTATTCCGTTTTATAACCGTAATCATGACCAGGCCACTAATCGTGACTATGTAGCTTTGTACTTTCCTTTGAAAGCACCTCAGAATTTACACAATAAATCACCATACGAGTCTGTTCTGATACACTGAAAATATACCCTCTTTTCATAATCCGTGATGCTGGCCATGAGTTGCCTCCTATTTTAGCTGGTACATAAATACGGAAACTGTCATGATTACATTGTATTACGTAAGGAAAAACACCCAGGCGATCCCAGTACCATATTGGAATTCCCTAAAAATATTATCAAACTACAATTTAACACGTGGATGACGCTGTGTTATAAAGAACCATTGAAAAATATTATGAAAAAAAATCGCGACTCGTTTTTTCAGAAAATTAGCTAAAGGCCAGATGCCTCCGCCTTTGGGATATAGTAGAGGGGTGATCGAAAGGTTTAATTTATTATAGGATTAAACACTCATTTTTAGGAAATTATCTAATGTATAAACTCCGGCAGCTCACTCACAAACTGAATAAAGTCCGAAGGACTTCATGTAAAGTTTGTGAGTGAGGTGCCGGAGTTTATACATACATAATTTCCTAAAAATAAGTGTTTAATCCTTATAATTCCAACTTTGTACGTAAAAAAGTGCGTAATCCATCTTAACGATGTCTTGTTTTGCTGCACTATATTTTTGTGTAGCGTATTAATGGTCAAACGGAAATATCGAAAAATATTTCCGTTTGCTATTCATGACGTTGACCAATGAAAACGAACGTTACAATTACATTTGGAATTATAATTGTGTAACTGTTTAGTAACACTAAAGAATTAAATAAAATGGTTCCAACTTTGGTAAATTTCCTGAAACTCTCAAATAGATCAGATTGACATTATGATAAGTTAATTTCTTCCAAACATTTAGATTTTATCTGCAATGAAGAGACATTAGTTGTCGAAATGTGTATATGCAGAAACCAAGTTCACAGTAACTTCGGTATTTATTTATTCAAAGACTCCTTATATTATCTAAACCCAAAGCTTCCAACGAGTAATTGCATTACCTCCCTTTCTAAATGACACTTCAAACATTCAAATCTTTTTGTTATGACGTTTGTTTTATCTTTTTCATAGTGTCTCCATATTTCGGCTTTGCCTTCATGTTGTCATGTTTTTTAAATCCCCATAAATGAGAGAATGCAATCTGGTACCAATTTTTCCTCCCTCCGGGAACTAATGTCGTCTCCAAACACAAAAATCTCTTATCTCGAAAGTCCCTTATTGATATAACTAATCATCTTAAAAACAAAAAAGGAATTGAATCAAGTCTTTGAATTAAAGTAACTATTATGTTTGATATTCTTCAGTATACGTTTTTTTGTTACTTTGTTAACAGTTAACCTGAAGGGGAGGGGTTATGGTTTTTTTTTCTGGACAGATTTTTATTTTCACGTGTATCAACAAAATATTTTTTTTTCAAAATTAACATTATTTTTTTTAGCAGAAAGCCTCCTTCAGAATTTTTTTTCATCATTTTGGCAGCCAAAATATTTTTTTCA
>MJUU01026946.1:25910-37909 GCA_002080025.1 Modiolus philippinarum | reverse complement strand
ACGGAAATGTAATTCCAAACAAATAGACAACAAGCGAACAAATTTTCCAGATATTGTACGCAAACTTGCTTTATCTGTTCAAGAATCGAACCGATTCCTATCAATTTAAATGACAATTGTAAAACATGATATTTTTTATCATTGTGGCTTTCAATTTTCAATATGATTTAACAAAAGTGTTCTTACGTAAATACAGTCTTGTATACATGCATACAAAAGAATTTTATTGTCGAATATAATATATTTGCAGAATAGTCTTGTACTTTACTTGTACTTTCTTTGAAAGGACTCGTATACATCTAATATGTAGTTTCTTCACGACAGAAACTATGGACTGTTGATATAACATGAGTTCAAGTAAAAAATCAAAAATACTGTTTATAAGAACTAATTTTGTTCAGTATAAGAATTTTGTAGTATATGTGGTGTTCAAGTGTGATAGTGAAATATATGGAGTATACCGTATTACACCTGATTACTCCATATACTTCACTGGATCACGGATCACTGCGTATAGTAAAACTGATCAATCCGTACACTACATTTGTACGCTCCATATACTACAATTGATCAGTCCGAATACTTCACTTTGTAGTACATACTAGTATACCATACATGATCAATCCGTACACTGATATTCCATTTTCTACTCTTGATCCCTCCGTACACTACATTTCAACACTTCATATACTACACTTGACCAATACTTATACTACACTTGAACACCCCATATACTACACTTGATCAGTCTTTACACTTATCTTGTTATAACATATCCATACTTGATGTAATAGTCCACTGGCTTAAGACACTAGTTCTTTGTCGGGCAAAGGATGACAGTGATTGTAAGAAAACTTTGCCAGTTTAATTAATGTTAGTTGACAATCCCACACCCATGACCAATGAAGACATGTATGTAGCGTTGCTCGATAATTAGCAAAGAATTCCACTCAAACCGGTGCTAGGGGCCGTCTTGAACTTACTATGAGGTATGAGCAAAGCTCATTGTTGAAAACCTCATGGTGACTTAAAGATGAAGAACAACAATAAAAGCGTTGTTTCTTTGCTTGTTTTTACCATGTATTTGTAGAGACTTTGTCTCATGTGCATTTACTCCACATTCTTTCATTCACCATTGATCAGTCCATACACTACAATTGAATATTTCATTTTCTACTCTTGATCAATCCGTACACAAACCTTCAACACTTCATATACTACATTTGACCAATTCTTATACTATACTTTGAACACTCCATATACTAAACTTGATCAGTCCATACACTTATCTTGAACACTCCGTATGCTACACTTCATCTGTTCGTATACTACACTTGAACATTCCATCTTCTACTCTTGATCAATCCGTACACTACACTTGATCAATCCGTACACTACAACTGAACACTCCATCAGTCAGTACACAATAGGGTTAATGAAGTGCAGAATATAGAATGGTAAAGTATAGTATACTGTGTGCTTGTGTGCAGTGAGTGCAGTATATGGAGTGATTCCACAATCTACAAAAATTGTGTTTTACATGGATCATCAATTGTAGTATGCGGGTGTATTGAACTGAGTGTTCAATAATTGTAAAATTGTAAACGGAGCTGCTCAGTGTGGAATACAGAGATCCAAAATAAAAAGAAAATAAAGTTCAGTTGTCGGAACAATCAAATGTAGTTTACGGAATTATAAAATCTAGTATGCGGTATAATTAAGTGTAGTAGTGTAGTATATTCAGATTAATTTAAGTGTACAGAATATGGATAAAGTGTAGTTTCAGGATGATCCTGATTCAGTATGTGGATTCAAACATAGCAAAACTAGAGATAAGGGCCAAATTTAAATTAAAAAGTTTTAATTAATTCTAAGTAGCTTAAAAGTCAAAGGCAATTGGGATCGATAATGTTGCTAAAAGATCTAATGCCGAGTGATTTTGGCTCTTTAAAAGTAATTGATTCAAGAATAACTCAATTTACTCGAAACACGAAAATGTGCCAGTGTGATATAGAAATACAGATTGTTTAATCCTTGGATCGGTTTACAAATGTTTTTTTTTATAGATTTTTTGTGCTTTCACGTTAAAACTGAGGTCAGGGGACTTAGGTTGATTAACTTGTTGATATGTTTAAATGTTTGTTTTACTTATAGTTTGTCACAAACATTACATGTTTCATGACAATAAAGAATTTGAAATTTGTTAAAAACAATGTTTCAAGCCTTGCATGTGCAGCCTCCATCTCCTTTGCTCTCAAAACACATGCACTCAACTATGGCTGATGTATAACTAGCTAATGTTACCAAAATATTTATGCAATCAACATCTATACTCTTGATTCAACATACTCATGTAATCAGCATATTCGTGTAATCATGATACTCATGTAATAGACATGAATTTTTTATCGACACTACGAAACTCCACAACAAACAAACAAGCAAACTAACTTTCAACATTGCTTCTGAATATTTAACTAAAAAACTACAAAATTTGCTTTCTCAGTATTATGTTAGAAGTATACATTGCTTTAATAATATTTAAGTATAAATCTACGTTGAATATAATTCTATTTGCGAACACGAAATATTTTTTTTCCAATTTGATTCAATAATACCATTGAGCATGGATAATAAAATAAGCCAAATTACCACAAACAAAAGGTTGAAGTTGTTATAAAACCTTGTTAAATAATTCACAACATCGTTCGATTCGAATTAAGCTTGTTATGTACTGTACATAGCAGCAGTTAACTGGGTGTGAATAATACCTGGTATTACTTTTCCGATATATCGAATCTTAATAGACTCATTAGAAACACTATTTTACCATTATGTAGCTTGTAATTTGTATTTTATTTTTCTGCTATTAATTCTTGGTGAGCAATAACACCGTTAAACCTGAAAACAAGCACACATTTGAATAAATTTGCACATTGTTTAGTTGGTACATGTAAGAAAGAAAGAAAAATATAACATTTTCGTGTAATTTTCAATATTTGTCGATATTTTTAACAAGTGTCTCTTCTGTGCGTCAAAAAAGAGAATCAGACTGTCACAGTTTCTTAAACAATGGAAATAAATTGGTGAGGTTGATGATGAAAAATATTTCATTATATACAAGATAGACATGTTTACAAAATTAGCTGACTCTCCCCGCAATAAAATTATGATTAGAAGAATGGTAAGACAAACACACATTGAAAGAGAAAAATGACAAACTAAACACATTTCAAACAACTGAGTATGGTACATACAGTTCTTGGTGTTCATGTTTGACCAATAGAGACACAAAGTACACAACTTAATTAGAAAAAAATACGGGAAATAATTTTAAATATATTTAGATGCTCGACATGCCTCGTTTTTAAACATTAACTATCTCTTAAAATTCTCGTTTTAGATTGTATATTTCTATGCAAGAATAAAAGAAAACTAGTATCATGTTATTGCAGCGAAATGCAGTCGACTTTCAATGTACATAACAGAACTTAAATAGTTGATTTTTTTACTTATATAGGTTATGAAACCACGTGATATCTACGTGAAAAAGCAACCAAATTCCTACATGGAAAAATTTAAACAAGAACAAAAACAAAGACAAAAGGCCGCCAAAGTAAAACAAAGCAGACGATTGTTTGGTTCGGAAGAAGATCTGGTGAAAACCGGAAGTGAAGACGAGGACGAATTAAGTTTAACAAAACAATTAGAACTTGCACGAAAAGCAAGACCAAAAAGGGCTGAAAGACGAAAGCAAATATTGAAAGAGGAATTAATAAATTCTAAACAACGAAAAAATCATTCCCAAGGAACAGAGAACAAACGAGATATCTATAAACCTCGAATTCGAACTACCGATGGCATTAAGCAATCAAAGAAAGTTTTAACTTCGGTTTCGCCCTCTTCTAATAAAAGTTATCCATTGCGTAATATTCCGAATCAATCACTGATTTATACTTCCGGTGAAAATTCCGGAGAACTTCATTTTTCGCCAAAATTTTTTGACATGTATCAGGTGCAAGAAAACATCGAGTTTTACAACGACACACCGGTTTCCATTAACAACGATAAAATGAGTACGGATAGCGGTGCTACGAATTACGAGGATTTCCGTGAAGAGGCTAGAAGTAAAAGAAGTTCAATTTTGAACCGTGCGGAAAAATTAATTGAACATATTTCTAGGAGTGATCGTTATTCAAGTGCAAGCCGATCAGATGCAAACAAAACAAGACACAAACCAAAACGTAATAACAAAACTATAAGTGGTGGTAAATATTTCGAACGGACAGAGGTGTCGTCATCTGATGATGAACAAAAATATGTTCTTGTGAATACTACAGTGTCGCCAGAGCCTGCCGACATAACTGAACCAGATCTTCCAAGATTTATTCAAACCAGATCAAATAGATCACCGGGACAGGTAAGAATTTAGTCAAATAGTCTCATATACATTTACTCCATATCCTTTCATCGCTTATTCTATACGCACACGATACGTATAACGTGCAAACGCTATGTATCAAATTGAGTAAAACAATAATTCAGACTTTTTTTATTTGTTTTTATGTTGTATGAACTGCTTATTTAACTAATACTTTTAGGTAGTCTCGTGCTAGCTCGAAACTTGAGCAAAACCGAGGTATAACAATTGTATGGATACATATAATGCCTTCTTTAATAGTTTTTAGTTGCTGTATGCACCTTAACACCGGTCAAAGAGTCAACAAAATCATTTTGCAGTGTATGTTTTCAGTTTAACTGTGTTTTTTATTTTTGTGTGTATTACTTTTTGTATATTATATTTGCTCGATCCAAACTGGATTTATTCTGCGAATTAAGTTAGTACTATTGTTTAAAAGTACATATGTCCGTTATGTTACAAAACATGTTCTTTCGTCACTTTCATAAGATAAATAGTTTGTGAAAATAATTAACGCACAATTGTTTACTTGGGTGTGTATCTTGAACTCTGTGTATTGTTTTCTGTGTTTATGAGGCCTTTTGTTACGCCATGTTTGTTCTTTGTTCTCGCAATTCTTGTAGGTCGTCATTCAGAATCACAATTACCTCTTCCTGTCTCTTACATTTCCACTTTAACAATACCAACATCTATTGTGTTACGCCATGTTGAACTTGAAACTATGTTTGTTCAGACTTCTGTTTGAATATAAATTGAACGAGAATTTCGAGACATTTTTCTTTTTCACATGCCATAAGAGTTGACACAAATCATCCATAAATATGCCAACATACAGAGTTCCAAGTACTCAGTCGAAATTGAGAAGTGAAACCCGCAAAACAATACCAACCATTTCAGTTACGGACGCTGATGGTAAATATGGAGCAGACCTTTCAAAAATGAAGGTGAAGAGTAAAAGCAAAATATCAGAGCATGGTGGTCAAGTAGTTGCATCTTCAGAGAAGACGAACACTTTAAATGCTAGACTAATGTCTAGAAAACAAAACTACCCGGAGAAATCATATGAACAAGAAGAAAATTCCAGTGGGAAAATTGAGAGTGACAAATCGTTTGAACAAACTGGGAATAGTCATTCAGGAAAAACTGCTGCTCTAAACAGGAATACAAAAACGACAAAGAGTTTAAAAATGGAACGATACCAATCTAGCGAACATGTTCTTCACAGTGGGGAATTTATTGTAAGAGTTTTGAGAAGAACAGGTGGAAAAAGACGACTGTCAGAACGAAAAGTTGTACCCTGGAAACCTTTTGCCAAAACTAGTAGTAAAACAGTAAAGGAGACAACACAAAAGCCCGCTGATACTAGTTCGTCACAGACTGAAACACAGTTATCCGAAGATACATGTACAACCAAAATTAAAAATGGAAGTCAAGTCGCACCCAACGATGAAGAGAGTGAACACACCATGAAGAAAGAAGACAGCATGGAGAAAAGGATAAAAGGAGATGCTTTCAAAAGTAAAACGACAGTGAAACCTGTAAAATTGGCGACGAAAGTGAACCTTAGAAACAACAAATTTGTTACCAAAATGAACACAAAAACAATGAAGCAAAATACGACATCAAGTTGTACTCAAATAAATGATGACAAATTGTCTAATCAGACCGTAGATCGCTTAATCCAAACAGTTTTGTCTACAGAGAATAGCACGCCTGCTTCAAACGGGAAAATGTCTGACGTATTAATAAACAACATCCTGCAAGATCCAACCACACCTGCTGTTTACAAAAGGCGAATTCTACAAGCTCTTAATGAGAAATTTCTTTCGAACTCCGTCCGACGAACGAATTCGAATTCGACCAATGTCCGTCTAGACGAACTAGTTCCCATGGGGGACACCAATTTGTCATTGCCTGCTGTCGAACCATATCAGATGTCACAGTATTTTATACCGCAACCAGATTTGACTACCGGAAATAACAAAACTTTGCGGAGAAATCTTATCCATGACAATATTCTTACGAAAGCTAATTCAAAAGCCATTTCAGACCTTTCTAGTATCACTGAAAGCAACAATTCTTGGAGACGACGTGATTACCAAGGCGATAATTTTCACAATACTGGTAGATCTACTATTGGACTACGAAAAGAAATGAGAGTTCCTCCAACATTTAGGCGACCCTCTTTGCCGGTTCCAACTAGTTTATACTCTACTAAAACCACACAGACGGATAGTTTACTTTTTGAAAAGCCTACAGTCTATAGTAGACGAAACAAAATAAGCTTTTCAAACAATTATTTGGAAAGGCAATCTTACGATTTCCAAAATATGAACGAATTTTTGTTACGCAGAAAACCATATAAATTTCGGTCAGATGAAACAGAAGTGACCACGGCACTACATAATAATTGGCATATTGATAATTATGACGAAATTAATGAGATTAATTATGGTACAATTGAAAATAGATATGTGAATCAGAATACGGTCTTAGCTCCGCACGGAGGACTAGAGAATTTTTCTCATGAGCCAATATTTTACGCAAGACATGGGACAGTGATGCGGCCTGCTTTCCCAGGAATGTATCGAAAGGTTGGTTACTATTATTATTTGTTATCTGAAAACTTATAGCGAGGTTATATGGCATCCACATTTTACAACTTATTCACTTAATTTTGTCGTTACTTTAGTTTGTAGATGTGGTTTTGTCAACACTTGTACACAAAGTTATTGTTATTCATTGTTGCAATTGCCACTACAGAAGTAACACAGTCGTCTTTTATATCGCTACAATCCTTCTTTTTCGCAATTTATTGGCTAATTGGACATTTTTGGTAGTTCCAGAGTTTTTACCGAACTCACAAATACCGACTCTGACTGTCAAACACCAGACTTTTCATTGGCCGTATGACGGGTACAGTGCGTGGAACAGATATCTTGTTTTACCTGCCGGGTGATTTGATGCCAATCTCAGGTTTTCATGGGGTTCACACTGCTTATACTCTAGTTTTGTGGCGTTCTTGTGAAGTTTTTGTTCATTAGCTTTGTCTCTTTCATAATGCCTCCATTATTTTGTATTACATCTGAATTGGCCTGATTATGGCTCAAAATTAAGGAAAGTTCCGCCGTTGTTCATTTTTGCTTCTATATTCCCCGAAAAAACATAAAAAAATCAAATATTTTGACTATTTTTTTTTTTAAATCTCGCAAATAAATTTGAATTAGTTTTACAAGTTACATTTACGTAAAATACTTTGATTCGGTCTTTCTAATGCTTGTATTACTTCGTTTTCTCAAGCGTCGCGCACGAACAAGATCGTGTATCCAAGATACTTTGTTTGAGGTCAGTGTCGTTTTTGAATTTGCGTTGTGCGTGATGAAACTGGCTATTCCGTATATACCAGGTCGAAGGTTGCGTTTTATTGTCGGGTCACTCCCAGTACGGTAATAAACAACCCGATAATACAAGTACAGTCGTATATTTCTATGGATACAAATACAGCATGTTTATTTCTTAATTAACTGTGCAGTTCTCGGTCATTAAAAATTAATGCAAGGGAGATTATATCTGTACCATAAAGACTGTATATGCATACTAAGGTGGAGGTTTTCTTCGATTTTTGTTTAAGAAGGCGATTCAATATAGATATTTTCTTAAGATATACGAATTGGTCAGTTTTATTAACCAAGTATAGCATGAATACCAAAAGACTCCGTATCCAGCTCCTAAACTTCACCAAAGAAAAGGAATGTTCTACATGAAGCAATACCAGATTATTCTTTAATTCTTAATGGGGCACATAAACTTGGGCGTTGAAGTTTTTGTGAGATGGCGGACGGTGGCGGACATATCATATAAACTTGTGAATATATAAGAGCAAATAACTTTTGCAAAACACAATACAATGGATAGAAGATTTTCAAACGCCAGTTCTGTAAAGAGTTCAAGTAGAAACTTTTCACGTGCTAGTGCAACATCATCGAAACAGGCAATACGGCGGCCATCTTTGGCAAGGAAGCCATTAACCAGTACACCTGCCGTGAAACCATCTGATGGGGATAAACCTTTGGATCAAGAATGTGATAAAATGTCGGCTGAGTCTCATTCTGGGGACTCTATTCCAGAAGAACCTTATGAGGAGGTTTCAGAAGTGAAAGAGGAGATTAATACTGTAGAAAAGAAACCCGTGGTAAGAAATATACAAAACAAATGCAATCACATTTTGAATCATATGTGACAGGCTGAGCCGCTCTTGTTGAAGGAGTGTGCAGTATACACTTTTGATTACTAAATTGTTGATTTCTTTTAAGAAAGCGTGTTCTGATTTTATATAAGCGTGTTGTTCTGTTTTTATAAAATAATTTCCTGCATGAATTTGTGGTTTTGCACTTTTTTATGGACAACTCGATCTTTAATCGTTTCTTTACCAAATAAACTGATACTTATACATGTACTAGATTCATCAGCATCAAATTAATGTTTTCTGTGATTTAGGAAAAATTCACTTGCTGTTTTTGTAAATCGAAGAAGCTCAAAATCGGTAAAATATAGTTTAAGAATCGGTATGCACTAAAGCACATGCGAAGCGGTATGGTTGTCAGTTTTGGCAAAATTTAACAACGAATCAAGCGCCGAAAATTGTTAGGAGACACTAATTGATTAATATTCAATTTATTCGGCAACTTTATGGCAACAAAATTGATAAAGTACACAAAATACAAGAACAAACATAAACAACCCCTGTCCTCATTGCTATTGACTATTTCAAAAAGGAGCCTGGTCATTGCACTTGTTCTTTAAAATCTGGGTTTACTGTTTTGAAGTTGAAGTTTCATCAGTTTCAAAATTAAAATTTGATAAGAGCTGAGGTCTATTGTACATTCTAGAATAAAATGTGCATCATCGTCAATTTTGCCACAGAAGTTACAAAAACGCTGTTAACCTGAAAATGTTCTTATATCTTCCAGATTCTATTTGTAATACATGGTCACTTATTCTAAGTTTGCAAATAAACACAAAGCATAAAACATTGAAATGAAACATATACATATGGCTAAATGTAAAAATATCAGTTTTTTTTATTTATAGTAGTCATATAAACGCAGCACAAATATAGAAATATAGTAATTTAGTAAAAAAGAGAAAACTGTCCAAACCCCTATTGGAATCGAACAGTTGAAAGAAGCCAATGTCATGGATATGCAGTTTGTCAATGTTTTATTACAATTCAGTTGATTCTCACGATTGATGTTCTGTAAATCTTCCGTTTCAATGGAAAACAATAATCCTATCAATACTCAATTAACACAAACACCAAAGCTTAAACTCATGAAAATAACAACAAAGTATGAAATCAAAAGTAGAAATTGAGTACAAAAACGAAAGTAGGGATGTGTGCGACAAACAATGCTTATTCAAAGATTAATTCTAAGTGACTATTTCAAAGATTGCTGCAAATATTAACGGCACCAGTCCTCTTTTTTCCACATGTATAATCGGGCTACTCGTTCTGACTATGAGGTTCGCTATGGCCACTGTGGCACAGGCTATTTAATGCGAAATGACGACACGGGATCGTATTACAGTGTGGATTACTTTCCACGAGGACTAGAAAGTGAAATTAGGCATAGCTACTATGATGACGATATTGCAGTTAATTATGTTCCACGAAAGGTGTATTACGCGACAAGATTTGGCGATTATATTTCCCCCGTGCCATCGGACGACTCGATTCCCTCTGTGGCATCGGTACGCAGGAAGAAATATGTAGTTCTTCCCTCAATCAGGGTAAGCTTGAAGTAGAATTTTAAATATGTATTTTTAGATTCCAGAGCCTGTTAGAGATCATATAAATTGTATCTACATATGTATGTTTAAAATATCCTCAAATCGTGCAATTTGCCATTCAGTTTGCAAGGAAGTCTTTTGATCAAGTGCAGGGTTTTATAATATATTATTTTGTTCATTTACATGTTAAAACTGCATTCCATTGCAAATAGATAATAAACAAATAAGCAAAAATTAAACAAGCAAACAAATAAATAGATAAAAAAAAATATTTCAATCCGTTGATACTAGTATCGAAATCATTTTGTGTAAAATAAAGGTCAATGTGTGCTCCCCCCCCCCAAATGAGGTACATTTAAGTCTTCAAGTCTTGGTATAAATATACGAGAAAATACATTAACTTGTTGGGAAATGAAAAACATTCGGTCATTGTCTCACGAGATAGTATATGTACATGCACATATACTGTTCAGATTTAGTTGGGTACTACTCGGCTCTCAGTCGCCTATTTCTTCAACAGCTTTCTTGTCGGCACAGATGCTCCTTAACGATGGACCCTTTGTATAGTGTCAGTTGTTATATTTTCAGTCATCTTTTAATCAAGTTAAAAAAAAACGTTTAAAATCTGTTTAAGAGTACAAAGAAGCACCAGTTAAGGAGGTTAGGCACTTTTCTGTTTTTATCTATTCAAAAGCATTTTAATTATTTTTCCATGGACCTACTATTATATTATCATACTTTTGTTTAATACGCCCTTATGAGCATTCTGATGAAATTTCAGCTTATTTTATTTATTCTGTCACATTAATTCATGATGAAACCTTACTTATGTTAACGCTTTGAAAAATGTAGAAGAGTTCAGTTCCCGCCAAATTTTAATCACTTGGGGACCGACCATTTAACTTGAAAAAAAGGGGGGGCTATGTTTTTTTCCAAAAAAATATTTTGGAGCTGATTTTATGTGAAAAAATATTTTGGCTGCCAAAATGATGAAAAAAATATTCTCAAGGAGGCTTTCTGTCCCAAAAAATATGTTTATTTTGGAAAAAATATTTTGTAGATACATGTGAAAAAAAAATTCTGTCCAGAAAAAAAAACATAACCCCCTCCCCCCTTTCAAATTAAATGGTCGGTCCTTTATATTTCAAAAACGAGATCGTAGACATGTTATTTTTTTAGCTTAACACTCCTTTTTCAGTTTTCTAACAAAATAAAAAAAAACATTTATTTGCAATCCTACATATTTTCAAATTGAGGAGTGAACATTTATAATATTATGTCGATTTTCCTATTGTGGTATAATCTTAAAATCACCAATATATATATATATTTGTTCACACATTTTCAGTTTAAACTTTTAATGTATTGTCTAATAGGTTATCTTTAATAATTCATAAAGAAGCAAAATTATCTTATTCCATACATGTCAATTTCAAATTTAAATGTATTTTCTAATTATGTTTTCTTTAAGTTATAATTTTTACTTAATTTTTCACACGTCGAATGTAGCACGATAAATTATGAATAAATATTTTGTGAAATCGAAAGCTCTAGAGGATTTCTTAGGTTTGTACCCTGCTTTAGTTAACCAACTTTACCTATTTTGAGGTATCATCGATCGGTAAAATTTGACTTTATTAATTATTTAGATGTAATGACTTCTTTACCGGAAATCAATGATTAATTAACACGTGTAAAACAACGTTATTTTGTAGATAACTGTAACTCGAATAATCCAGTCGTTATATTCCACTCACTACGATCGCTACATTAACCTCGTAGAAGGAGA
>MJUU01026946.1:0-25398 GCA_002080025.1 Modiolus philippinarum | reverse complement strand
CCTAGATGAGGTACATTTAAGTCTTGAAGTCTTGGTATAAATATTCGAGAAAATACATTAACTTGTTGGGAAATGAAAAACATTCGGTCATTGTCTCGCGAGATAGTATATGTACATGCACATATACTTATTTCGCTGAACTTGATTACTCTTTTATTTAGGGGCCAACTCCGACCTACCGTTGGGTGTGGGGTTTCCTCGCCGTTCATTGAAGATCTTATGGTGGCTTTGAGTTGTTATTGCTCCCCTTAGGGTCGTTGTCTCTTTGACACATTCCCCGTTTCCCTTCTTTTTCTTACATATACTGTTCAGTTTTAGTTGGGTACTACTCGGCTCTCAGTCGCCTATTTCTTCAATAGCTTTCTTGTCGGCACCGATGGTCCTTAACGATGGACCCTTTGTATAGTATCAGTTGTTATATTTTCAGTCATTTTTTAATCAAGTTAAAAAATCGTTTTTACGTTTTTTACAACTGTTTAAGAGTACAAAGAAGCACCAGTTAAGGAGGTTAGGCACTTTTCTGTTTTTATCCATTCAAAAGCAATAAAATTATTTTTCCATGGACCTACTATTATATTATCATAATTTTATTTAATACGCCTTTATGGGCATTCTGATGAAATTTCAGCTAATTTTATTTATTCTGTCACATTAATTCATGATGAAACCTTACTTATGTTAACGCTTTGAAAGATGTAGAAGAGTTCAGTTTCCCGCCAAATTTTAATCACTTAGGGACCGACCATTTAACTTGAAAAGGGGGTGGGGGGGGGGCTATGATTTTTTTCCAAAAAATATTTTGAACTGATTTTATATGAAAAAAATATTTTGGCTGCCAAATGATGAAAAAAAATTTCCTCAAAGGCTTTCTGCCCCAAAAAATAATGTTTATTTTGGAAAAAAATATTTTGTAGATACATGTGGAAAAAAAAAATTCTGCCCAGAAAAAAAAACCATAACCGGCTCCCCCCTTTCAAATTAAATGGTCGGTCCCATATATTTCAAAAACGAGATCGTGGACATGTTATTTTTTTTAGCTTAACACTCCCTTTTCAATTTTCTAACAAAATAAAAAAAAAACATTTATCTGCATATTTTCAAATTGAGGAGTGAACATTTATAATATTATGTCGATTTTCCTATTGTGGTATAATCTTAAAATCACCAATATATATATATTTGTTCACACATTGTCAATTTAAACTTTTAATGTATTGTCTAATTGGTTATCTTTAATAATTTATTATATAAGCAAAATTATCTTATTCCATACATGTCAATTTCAAAATTTAAATGTATTTTCTAATTATTTATTCTTTAAGTTATAATTTTTACTTAATTTTTCACACGTCCAATGTAGCATGATAAATTATGAATAAATATTTTGTGAAATCGAAAGCTCTAGAGGATTTCTTAGGTTTGTACTCTGCTTTAGTTAACCAACTTTACCTATTTTGAGGTATCATCGATCGGTAAAATTTGACATTATAACTATTTAGATGTAATGACTTCTTTACCGGAAATCAATGATTAATTAACACGTGTAAAACAACGTTATTTTGTAGACAACTGTAACTCGAATAATCCAGTCGTTATATTCCACTCACTACGATCGCTACATTAACCTCGTAGAAGGAGAGAATCGGATACGGAGAGGGTTTGAATTATTCGAGTTAAGATAACTGTATAAGTTCTTTCAACTGGTGGTTATGAGGTTCAAATAATTCAAAAAGAGACATAATTCCGAAACCGGTAACCATGTTCAAAGACGAGACAATCTGTTTCCTTCTGAGACATAAATGGTGACTTCAAGATGAAGAACAACAATAAAAGCGCTGTTCCTTTGCTTGGTTCTACCATGTATTTGTAGAAACTTTGTCTCATGTGCATTTACTCCATATACTTTCATTGCGTATATCAGGTTAACACCGTTTTAGCTTGACTGAATAAAAGGGTCAGTTTGAGTTATTCCAACTTGCTGGAGTGTTTCGCCTGTCTGTCGCTGTTATTTCAAACTTTTTTAAATTGAAGGCATTTTTACAAAAAAATTGCTTTTTTGGTCTGATAAAGTAAGTCTTAAACGAACAATCCAGGGACAATGGCAACATTGGAAAAACAAAGACACAAAGTCACAACATGAGCAAGGCACAGAAAGGAAAATGAAGACACACATATATACAAAAATGAACAACATGGACCGAACAAAAAACAAAGATGAGATCAGGTGCACAGGGAGAGTAAGCATCTCCGGCTTCTTATACATTGTAAGATACCCGCCGTGTTGAACATGTCAACTGTGGTATTAAACTCAAATCCGGTAGAGGAAAAACTAACTTTAGTGGCAAAGAGAAAGATCTGTTGTCATCTAGGAAATAGATATCCCATAGCGGTCCACAAGATCGTGATGTCGACCGTAAAACTTCTGTAGTGATGACCTCAAGTTATGGGCATCATACCTTTGCTTAAGTATCCTAGTTGTAGGCAACTGAGATATAAAACAGATGCCGCAGGCGCAACATCGTTCATTTTTAAAGTTTTCGGAAAACATCTTTTTTCTGTGTTTTATGAAGCAAATGGTAGCAAACTGTACTCAAACTAAAGATATTGTTATAGTTGATTTCAGTATTTTGTTATTTTTTACCAATGGACTGTCTCTGCTGGTGGGCTGTTAATCCCCGGGGTATTCACCAGCCCAGTAGTCAGTATTTCGGTACTGTATCGAAAACCGATTTTATTTGGAAACTTTGTATGATCTAAATTTTCTAAATCTAATTAAAATTTCATTAAAAACTAAACTCTTGCATAGCTCTGTCCAGCTGATTTTGGCTTTCTATTAAGATCATATTGGTAATTTTTTCCCTATCAAATTTTTCAAATATTTCAGTTGATGAATTTCCACTGTTTTGATTGATTTGCACTGCAGAGACGAGACATAAGTTGTCGAAATGGTCATATAAAGAAAGTGACTTCGGTATTTACTTACTTACAAAAATGAACCTCACCAATATTGAAGGCAATTTGCCATTTTGCCTGTAAAGACAAGCCGAGACGACCAGTGATTAATAAGATGGTGGTTGTAGGAGTAGATATGGCGTTGAGTTTCTACCGCAATGGAATGGCAGTTTGGTCCGCCATTACCAGTCCTACCCACCATTTCTTTTTAAATGCCTGTAAGAAGTCGGGACCGTTGCATTTGACATTTGTTCTGGTAGGGTAGCACCTGTTTTTGTATTTTGCAGCATGCCCACTGCTTTTTGCAGTTGGGGGTACATGTACCCTTTGAATTAAAATTTGGGGTACAAGGTGTTTTTGAGGGTACATATTCATACTAGTTTTTTTCACTTCGCTACTTAAAACGGCTTCGCAACCAACCTACCAAGATGCATAACATTTGCCGACAACTATTTTCCTTTCACTTTTGATTTGAACAATACATTTGGATCTGAAAACCGCAATGTTCAATGATAAATTTTTCAAATGTACATGCTTGCACGTTTTGATTTGTGAAATTGTACGTGCATGTTTCATAATGTACGTGAATTACGTAAAATGTGTTACATTACGTAAATGGGCATGCTGTTTTGCCCTTCTGCTCTTTACAACTCTGTACCTCTCAGCTGGCTTAATATTGATCAGATTTCAATTTTTCGATCTATACATCAAAACTTTGGAATGATCTTGATTCGCAGTAACGTTCAACTTCTAATAGCATGCCCACTTCGCTACTTACAACGGCTTCGCAAGTACCCATGCTGTGTCTCTGTTTTTTTCCCTTTTTTGTTTCCGGTGTTGCCATTGTCCTTGGATTGTTCGCTTTTGGATTGACGGTTCGGTTCTCACTTACTTCTATAAATGTCTGATAATGTAACCATAGACTAAAATATTTGCATTATTCTAAGCCCCGCGAAATTTTACACTAGATATCGATTCCTTAATATCATTCACGCTAATCTTAGAAATCATTGCAACTGCCTTATTTCGCTGCAATTTATCTGAGAATTTCTCGTCAGCCACTGAGTCAGTAGAACACTTTTTCATTTATTGTTCTAGAACTAACATTGCGTTAATGAATACATGTATTCCATTTCCTTAATGGGTTGGAAGAACAAGATCAGGAAACAAACAATTTAATTTTTATTCACGTACAAACATATTATTAAAAAAGCAGAACGGATACAAAGTATCCTTATTGTCAATCACTTAATACTGTTTTCTTTTTTTCCAAGCGATTCTCATCTCTGTTTCCCTCTATATTAGTTGGATTAATCATGTCTGTGTATGTTAACTGGAAAGGGCAACTCTAAATTGTAAAATTTGCTCCAAATCCAATTATGTTAAGACAACAAAATATGTTTCAATCAATAAACGTTTGTTGACGACCAGTGATCCACTTTTTGTATGTCGATAAACAAAACAAATGTATTACTATACAAGCAAAAAGTCACATTTGTCGCGCCTCGTGATCGGGACTGTATAGTTTTCACTGTAACCATAGAAATTCCATTAAATTTCTCAGCATCTGAATCACATTTGTTGCAAACTTTTCCCCTCTGGAATCAACAAAACATCATTCTAATTGTTAATAAAATTGAACATTTTTAATAATTTATATTTGACGCAACACTTGATTGCCCTGCCTTATGACACTGCTAATTGGTTCATTTTGTTAATATTTTCACTATCTCCTTTTGAGAAAAAAGTTTGATGTTTTTATGGTATTGCGATAGTTTGATATGTTTCAATAGCATTGGGAAGTTGAGTATTTTACAATGTATAGAGCAAAAGTTACACAATCTGAACTGTGGGTTAGTACTTTATTTTATTATATTTTGATTTGTAATACTATGTTGCTACTCACTAGAGTATATATTTAGTTTTAATATGTAGAATATGTTAAATTTTAATTACGAAAGGTTTATTTTAATCAGGTTAGCAAATAACCTGATAAAAATAAAAATCTATCGAATTTGTTGTCTCACCCAGGTGATTATGTCGCAACACCTAGGCGAGTCGGGTGATGGCATATCACTTTTCCACATGGAGCCTTTGTATCGACTTTATGATCATAATTATTGTTTTCCAAAGATTTTTTCTGTACTATTTTGAGAAAATAGATTGATGCAATCATTGGAAATTGATCGGTAGTAATATCACCATAACAGCAACGAAAAAAAGAAAAAAAGATAAAAAAAATGACTGTCATTTCCAAGATGGCTGCCAAAAAGTCAATGTTTCAAATTGTAAGATTTCAATGAAAAGTGATTTCTGTGTAGATTATATCAAATCAAATCAAATATTTATTGTCATATAAACATACATGTAGTTTGTGACATTAACAAATAAAACAAGCAAGTAAAGAAAAATAATAACAGAGTTATGAGTCCCCTGTCCTCAGTTCTAATGACCGTTTTATAAAGGACCCTATTTTTACTACTTGCTACTACTTTTACTACTTTGCTTTAGTGTTGATGGGCACAGCAAAAATTTAATTTTTTCATTTTCAGTGAACGTGTTAAAATTTTTAACATCTTCAGATATAATTACATTGAAGAGATCTGATCTTAAAGTAGAATTTTTCTAACAATATAACAAAAAGTGTAATTCATCATCCAAAATATTGCAAAACTGGCATAACCCTACCGCTGGCTGTTGCCAGTGCCGTACCAATTCCGGCTATCCCGAGTTCCTATCGTTATCTATGTTTGTATTTTGTCATTTTATTGTTTTTCATGTGCATATCCCTGGTTGATTGTGGCATGTGATTGCAATGTTCGGCCATTGTAAGTGTTTCCTGTTATCTTCCTTTCATTAATAGTCTATTTTTTCTAGGTATCTTTAAGTATCTACCTTTTTCTATTAACAAATTATGATCACTTATTCTTAATTTTACAATTTGCCTTCTTTTTAGAAAAATATGTGAATTGAAGTAAATTTCTTTTTCCAAATTTTGTTTTAGATTTTTATATAAAAAAAAGTTTGCTAGTATTATCTATTTTTTTCAAATTTTTGTTCATACACCCTTTTGTAATAATTTAAAAATTGTATTTTTAGAATTTTTTTCATTGAGACTATCTGACTTTAACTGTTTACACCTTCTAAATTATCTAGTTCTAAGTTTATCTCCTTTGCAATATCTTTAATATATGTGTACCAAGTATAACATCCTGAGGAGTCTAATCTTTTTGTTAATAAGAATGATTCGTGTAACAAGGAGTTAACATCAGAATTTAAAAATCTTATAAATAATAATAAACTTTGAATTTTTATTTTAAGCTCCAATGGATATCTACCTAATTCAGTTCGAAGAGGTTTTACGAGTACCTAGAATAAATTTACAAAAAGATAAATGAATTTTTTCCAAACAAGTTTTATCTGTAAAGTTGAGAAAATCAGACTCTTTTCCAGTGATATTAGAACGCTGTTTAGCTCTATGAAAGGCCAGATATGTATCCATAAGGTAGATATTTGACGGTGCGAACGGAAGGGTTACTGTAAAATTCGGCATTGATTGTTTTATAGTAATGACTATCTCATCTTATTTACTACTATGATAATCATCTCACCGATTCGCACCTTGCAGATAATGACTATATGTATTTAATATGGAAACACAAAGTTTAGAGAACTGGATCATTCATACTTGCCTTGTGTTGACTTGGTTGTACAGTCATATATATTGAATGGTCAAGAATGATATCTTATATATTTCTTTGTAGAGTGAAATACCTGTCGAGTTTAGCGATGAAGAAGATTTTCAACCTGGTGCAAGACCCGCCACTGAAGTGTTTATGTCTCAGAACCACCATCAGCGACGGTATGAACCCATGGTTGCTACTGCCAGAAAAGAGGATATCAAAAAGGGCAGGAGGGTAACGTTCTTTCGAAATGGAGATACAAAATTCAAAGGGCTTTCAATCAGTATTTGCCAAAGTGATTTTAAAAATTTTGAAGCACTTATTGTATTCTTGAATGACAAAATTGACACGACGTCGGGTGTGAGATATATATTTTCCTTAAGGGACGGGAAGGAAATAAAAAGTGTTACCGAATTTAAAAGAGGGGAATGTTATTTGGTATCTAGTGTTAAGAAACCTGACCTAAAACTTCAGTATGGGACTTCAAAAGACTGGACAAATAAAAGATTGTCGGGTGGAAAGGTCCGGAAAGAAGATGCTCGTCTCTATCGCGGACCTCATTCTCCAACGAATTCACCGACGCGGAAAGCGCGAGTCATTACTGTTGAAAATAATTCTAGAAAGGAGTTCCGAGAAAAGGTTATCATTAATCCACATACGTCACAGAACTTTGAAGATATTCTTGGTATAATTGGGGATTTAATTCGCATGGAGGTTGATACGCTATACACAAGGAGGAAACCATACAAAAAGGTACTGTTGTTTGGTTTAATTCATAAATGATTTTTTTATTATTCTTCCAGGAAAAAAGGTTAAAGATGTCAATTAACATTACGAAATTCTCATTTTGGTGCTCAGAAGTCTAATGCATGAAATTAAAGGAGTACTCATTTTCATTTCTAAAATAAATTCGGCCTGTTTAATTTTCTTAATATTTCAACAATTGGAACAACATTTTTAGTTTCAAGGCATCCAATTGGACATTTTTAATCACTGTGAAGCTTTGATTTCTTAACAAATAACAAAGTACCGAATTTCCCGTGAATCATATAAAATCATACTTAATTAAAACATTATTATGATTTTTACATAGTTACTTCCCTTTGGTGTTAGTTTTCCCTTAAATAAAATAAGATATCAACGCCAACACCGTTAACAATGTTGCTTGTCATTAAAATTAACATTTTTAGCTCTCAACAGCATTCTATCGTTGCAGAAAAGTAATATAACTGTTCTTGGTGCAATTTTCCAAACTGGCAATATTCACACAGGTTATCCCGATCCGAATCTTTCCAGCTATGTTGTTTAATAGGCTTGGCATTATACAATTTTTCTTTGATATTATAATCAGGTTCAACGAAATAAACACCATCCTAGATAGTTCTCTGTACTTTAACCATATACGAACATCAAGGAACAGTTTGAGATATTTACTGAATCTAGTTTGATTATCAAATATTTCACAACCTTTTATCCCTCAATTCCATTTTAAATGTCCGCTGCTTTCTTTTTTTATAATCCTCTCTTCTGGTTTCACCATCGTTTCCTGTCCCTACCCGGAATCGTTTCCTTTCCCGTGCCCAATAATTCATTTCTGAAAGTGTTCAAGATCGACAAGCATTATTTAATTTTTAGGCTTACTGCACACCTATAATACACCTTATTGCATAGCAACATAATATTTCCCTAAGAAATCAACGGAATTTAAGCGTGTAATAAATTTCCATATTGGACTAGTGCAAATATGATTTCAATTTCATGACGTCATCGACAACAAAATCCACATTTTTGACAGAATTTTTAGCGTTGCTATACAATAAAAATATTGGGGAATATTATCCCTCGTAGAATATAATCGCAAGCTCGTGCAATATAAAATTCTACTCGGGACAATATTTCCCAATATCATGCAATAACCTTATAATATTACAACTAGCGTGTCTACACGACCTTGAGAATAATTAATATCTATACTGCTCTAATCTATATACATACGCTATATCAAAATGTTTAACTTGTGCTGTATGTATTTGTTTCTTATTGTGCATTGTACAACCCTAATGGGTTTATGTCTGTCTTTTGCAAATAAATAAAATTAAATGTCGAAATATTGAGCATTTTTAATCACGTTCTTACCTTTAAATTTGAATTTAACCATATTAACTTTCAGATATTGTTTTAATTTTATTTTGATTTTGATTTAGACAAATTCGGTGGTTTATAATTTTACTGTATATTTGATAGCCACATCTTAACACTTATTTTGTTCATTAGATAGTGTAGCCAACCGCTAGATCCGCTAATGCATGTCATACAATTAAGTGAACTGTTTTACAGGTTCGTAGCTTTTCCGAATTGTTCAGAGATTATAAGAACCATGACATGTTCATAGCTTGCCAGGAAGGAGAGGAACCAACAGACCGGAGCAGTTACCATGGGAGCAGTAACTCAGACAGTGAGTAGGCTGTTAATTATGATATATATCATATATGTCATTTTGTCTTTGGACACTTGTATCTTGTTACAAGTACAGTTTTATCGGAAAAAACTGACATAAAACTGACGGGGATATCTTAGCTTGTTAATACCCTCCATTGTTTAGTTTAATTGAAAGGAGATAATGGTTTTGTTTATTGACTTTTTGACACATGGAACCGTATGAAGTCTCCGGTTGATTTTTGCAGTTCTATATTTTTTTTTCAATGTAGTACAAAATGTACTGCATTGAATGCTTAAAGGAGATAGGTATTAACAATTCATTTGGCAACCCTACATAACAACTCTCCACCATACCACAGAAGGACATCCTAAATTATCACCAAAAAGTACAGTCTTTTTTGGTATCAATTAAAATGAAGAGAACATCAACTTTTCTTGTATCTACTAGGTACGTAAGTTACAAAAACGACCTTACAAACAAGAGATACTAGCTTTGTGTGCCAAATGCACTTTGTGTGCCAAATGCACAACAAAATCCTTGCTAAGTTCCTGACTTCTTTACGTACAGTCAAAAATGGCCTTGAGATAGTATAGTGATAAAGTGGGGTGAAACAGATGAGAATATTCAAAAACTCAAAAACTTGTTAGAAAAATCTATCATACTAAACTTTTGCAACAATGTCGAAACATTTGACTTTTCTACAATATATTCTACTATTTTCTGTTCGTTCTTCTTTCATATGGATTGGCAACCACACTCTCATATATTCTTGGGTTACATCCCCTCAAAGGATTTTCCATGGTATTTTACGAGGATTTTGGTAAAGGGAAATAACTTACTAGCCCGACAGACTAAAGTGTTGGGTCATTGGTGCAAACGACGGCAGTTAATTGTCAAATCAAAATCTATAATTGCTTTCAGTTACGGTCACCACTTAATTTTTCTCAGATTTTTGTTCCCAAAACATTCATTCAGGTATTTCAAGAATTTTTTTTTAAGTTTCTAAGCGAAAAATCTGTACTGCCTCTTTCTCCAATTGAACAGCAACCAGGATGTTTGTGTGTTGGCGGATTACATCCCCTTGAAGAACTTTCTTAAACGGCCTGCATTCCGAAAATATGAAAATAGTGTATTAATGTTTATTTCTTCTTTTCATATAGAACTACAGAGCATAGATGAATTAGATATGTCAGGAAGTTCCCGATCTGGTTCCCCTGTAGATAATGGTTACCTGTCGAACCGATCTTACGACTTGGATGACGATGCTGTCAGCGTTATGATCAACGGAAAAACAAGGCGTACGTCACATTTGTAACAAAATGCTTGATCCTAGTTAACCGATTGCTACAAGTTTTAAATTAATTGGAAAATTAGAAAAGAAACAAATACCAAGTTCTGTCATGATAATCATCAAACAGTAATTTTCACAGCTACTCAATTCCAGAATGCTAAGCAAAACCAAGAAAAAACGCAAAATGTGAGCGAGTTCACATTATTTTTTTGCAACTACATTCTACATGTTCTAAGCCTGTCTGTACGAAGGCCAACTTGTTTAAGAACAAAAAGCATGCCCATTGTACTTTATTGTCATTTAAGTATGGGCACAAGAGCTGGTGTTGGTTTGTTTTTTTAACATTAAAATCTAATGAAAGCATATTTATTTTGCACATTTGCCAACTGTACTTTATTGTAGTTTAAGTATGACTTTATTTATTATAGCGTATAAGGAGTCTTATTGAAATATGACATACCCCCTTCTACAGCCTATATTACTGTTGCTACTCGTTTTAATCGAGTAGGGCATGACGTTTTTTAAAATTCCGGTCGTAGTCAACCAATGGGTATATGAAATTGAGCGGATTGAATTTAGTAAGGTTAAATTAAATTAATTTATTGTCTTATACACGACAGTAATTCAAACAGAACTTTCACAGAAACTTCGGTATTTAGTTATTTGCTTCTACTGGGTCAGTGTCTCTGCTGGTGGATTGTTAGTCCTCGAAGGTATTCACAATCCCAGTAGTCAGTACTTCGGTGCTGACGCGAAAGCCGTTTCTATCTGGAACCTAACAATATCTAACTTTGTTGTAAATTTTGTTGAAAACTAAGGAGTACATCCCTCATGTAAAGGTATTTTGCTTTACGTTTAGATCAAAATGGGTATTTGTTCTCTATCAGTTTTTTAACATCTTTGAGTTTATGGACTTCCAAACGTTTAGATTTTATCTGCACTGAAGAGACATAAGTTGTCGAAATGCGCATATGCAGAAAATAAATTCACAGTAACTTCGGTATTTAGTTATTTCAAGTCTTTTTCATTGTTATAAACGGCTAAAATTTCAATGCAAATTAAAAATGGAGAAAAAAAAACAATTAATCTCCACAAACTTCGTTTGGGAGACTTAATAACCCTGACAGTGTTATGTTGATTTCAGCAAATTATTAATCAGATAGATAATTGATTATAACCAAGACAAAGTCCTTTTAATTCTTTTCATATAATTTGTAAAGATGTCATTTCTAATTGCTCTTATAATTGCAAAATCAGTCTCAGTTTTCAAATCCTAGAGTGCATTTTCATATTTTCAACAAATTCTTTCAATGGAAAAGTATGTTTGTGCATTTTAAAATTTCCTTATTCAATAACAAAATACCGAGTTTACTGTGAATTCAAATGATTTGTATAGATGTCATTTTAAATCGCTCACATGACTGCAAAATCATTCTCAGTTTGCAAATCCTAGAGTGCATTTGAACATTTTCAACAATTTTTTAAGAAAAAGCATGAACATGCATTTCAAATCTCTCCATTCTTTATTGTCAAAACCTGGTGAATCGAGATATTTTGGTTTAAGGGATGAGTTGCCGTAATGTTTATACTTGTAAATATGTCGGTTTAACAGTATTTCGAATTTATAATCAATAATAACCAACGTTTAATTGTTTTAATGTGTGTTCTTATTGGTCATTACAAACAATATAAAACCGATGATTTTGTCTTTATTATCTTTTCTTTTGTTTTTGTTAAAATTTCTACTTTCAGATATTGCAGATGTTTTGGATTGAAAATGAATACGACACAAGTTCTGTTTTTTATTTTATTTTATTTTATTATCATTATTATTATTATTTTATTTATTTATTTTATTTTTTTTTTTTTTTGCTTTTCGTTATCATAACTCTGTTATTATTTTTCTTTACTTGCTTGTTTTATTTGTTAATGTCACAAACTACATGTATGTTTATATGACAATAAATATTTGATTATTATTATTGATTGTTATCAAATTATAATCATAATGCAACATTTATGTAACAGATCATTTGATCGGTAAAAAATTACCGTCAAGTCCACTATCTACATACCTCGTACAAAGAGGGTTCCCTGTCAAGCCTGGTTCCTTGTCCATTAATACCTACTTTAAATACAAAGAAGAACACAAATTATTTGATTGCATTAAAATCTTATTAATCGTACATTATATGAATGTTCGGGGCGTCGCCTGTAAACTGCATTTTTTGAACGTCAAATCTACGATTGACGCCCGGGCTTTCAAATAATGTACTATTATTGCGTTATTTAATTGCTTGTATTTTCAGGGTACTACCCTCCCTCTACAGTGGGTACAGATGAAGATGGCGGTAAACCCGACCGGAAGTTGAAGCTTGAATGGATGTATCCTTTTTATATTATAAATTTGCGTAAGAACCTGATAACCAAATCAGGTTGAGAGGAAACATTTACGACGATTTAGAACAGGGCCTGCAACTATCATTGTGTAAATGATATCCAAGTTTTTGTTTTTTTTTCTCCCTACACCACAGATTTGCCCCGCGCCACGTGGCCCATGGACAAAATTTCAATATTACCTTAATTACACACCAAAATTGTACAGCTAATATAATCGTACAATGTATTATATTTTGTCGAAAACCATCGACATTATACTTTGAGAATGAAACTTTTGTTATCATTATTATTTTTTTGTTTTTATTATTCAAAGCTAGTGTTGTTTCATTGTGATTGCTAATCTTGGAACAATGATGCATTACTCTTTAGTCTTTTTTGTTCTAATTGCTATATGCAGACCTATATTATTGCATCTTAGCATTTTGTTTAGTCTAATTTCGCATTGGTTAGAATGACATACCTGCATTTCCTATTCGACTATTTTTGTTTCACTTTTCAAAGAAAATTTTTCAGAACATCTTTTATTTTCTTATTTATACATAAAGGCTATACGTTGTCTACCAATCAAGTTTATCCGTATTAGATGCAAACTAAGTGGCGATGGTCGTTTACAAAGTCATTCAACTTCCTTAATATTTAAAAAGATACGGTTTTCATTCGAAGGAAAGCTGCAGTAATCTGTTTATTCTGTCAAATGGAGAAATAGCATATTCTGTGTCCTCTGTTGTTGTCTTGTACAAATACATCAGGAACAAAGACAGAGATAAACCGTCTACAAATTCTAGAGACAGCAGTAGGGAAAGACAAGACACACAAAGACAGTACCTAGGGCATACTGAAGAAATTTGTTGGTAAGTTAAATAACCAAAGACTCAATTTACTACGAGTTTAGTTTCTGCACATGGCCAAATCGATAACCTATATCTCTTAATAAATAAAACATTTGGAAATCCATGTTTCGAAAATATGTAAAAAAGCTGATAGAGAACGAATTACCAATTCAATCTTAACAGAAAAAAGCTAAAAACAGCTTAGGACAGGGCTATGCAAGAAAGAGAGACTCCTTAGTTTTAAACAAAAATTTCTTAGATTAGGATATGAAAAGCAGCTTTCGTCAAATGCCCATTAGACTATAACGTGTTAGTAAAGATTTCATTTCAATGGATTTAATTCTCATTTTATTCACCAGGGTAGTCACCAGTCCAATAGTCAGACTTGTCTGACATCGATTTATAGAAATTTACTATTTTATCAAATTTCTAACTCCTTAAAATACTACAGCTTCGTATCGTGCATGGCACTCGGTGGATGTTCTTAGTACTGGATTTGGCTTCCAAACTCGATATTTTAGGTAATGAGTACTTCTTTTTTACTAAATTTGAATTATGGATCTCCCTATTATTTGATTTTAATGGTTCTGTTGAGAGGTTACTCCTTGAAACACGTTTACAGCATAAAAAAATACTGTTCAATATGCAGCTCATGTGTTTCTGTATTTTAAAACCACTAGGTCGATTCCACTGCAAGTGGACAAGAGGTCCCTGGGGTTAATATACAATTCAGTAGTCCGACATGTCGACAAGAAAAAATAACCTCACGTTTTCTAGAAATGTACCTTTTCATTAAAAGTTTTGCCCCAGCCTCTCCCCCCGTCCCCATCCGGAAAATACTGACTTTGGCATTCTGTTTCGATATTTATGGGAATTAGTACTACTTTTACTTATTCTAAATTATGACTCTCAAAATTTTTTCTTTTAAAGCAGCTGTTGAAAACTTACTCATTGAAATACGTGTACAACATAACAAAAATTACTGTTTATTATGCAACTCGGGTATTCTTGCATATTGATATGAAAAGCAGCTTTGGTCAAATACCAGTGAGACTAAGTTGTGCTTGTAAAAGATACGATTTTATTTCCATGGATTGCATGCTCATTTTGAAAACACGTTGAATGAAAAAAATGGAACCTTTTCAAAAAGTTACGCCTGTTTTAAGAGATTCATGTCTTGCTACATGTTTGTCTTTAAAAGGGTCCCTTTTAATAGACAATATCCGAGTTCTGGTATTTAGATTAACCAGCTGTTGTTTGTCCACCCTACATCACAATTATGTTCGCCCAATGTGACCAGGAATGTACTTAATGTACTTCTAGTGCTGCTGATGAGGAATTAATTTCCGAAATTGCCATAATGCTCATTAAAATGACTGCAGTTGGAGTTAACATATGTGTTATGGTCTCATGTTCATTTACTCCATATCCTTTCGTTAAATATTTAAAACATAATTTGTTGACGTTTCAGCACCTTTGACGTGACGGTTTTGTATAACGTGGCGTATCGAAAAGTGGTTTGTTAAATCCTGATACCAGAACTCGGATATGGTCTATTACGTTTTTCCTTTTACTGGATATATGTGATATCTTGCAATGTTTTGATCTGTATTACAAACAAATGATAACAATGACATGCCACATTTCACGAGCGAGCAGCACAAGAAAAACACCAATGAAGACAAGAGACAAACATAAATAACGATAGGAACTCGGGATAGCCGGATTTCTAAATTCATAGCTCTCATTTCACAGCTTTACCTGAGATTTATGTATGCATACTGTTTGCACCTCGTTACATGACATATTCATATTTGTCGATACTATTAACATTGAGTTGGGATAAATGTATTGTTTGGTTCGATGCTTTATTAATTGTTATCTCACATGAACAAAAGAATCGGGTTGAGTTACTACCATTTCCTGGCGTTCGTAGTTTTCTTACTTAAATTAGTGTGCATGCCACTTGAGGGAATTAAAAACCACTTTACAAGAATTATATATGAAAACTTCTTCACAAAAAATTGCTTTCTTACCGATTGTATACATGGAAGCTATACTTGACTTTGTCGTGGCAAATTCAACCAAATTGACTTGAACGACGTATGGGAGATCTAGAGCAAAGGGTGTTCATTTTGCTTAAGTAATTGAATCAAACTGTACAGTGCGTAGATGATATATGCAAAGTATATTGAATATTTCCAATTTTGTTCTTATCCGCCTTTAACTGTCAAGAAAACTCAGAAATGTGTCTGAAAAAGTAAGGCAGTTAAATTTTCCTGAATGAATGAATAGCTGGTATTGTTCTTTGTACTACACGGAAGCCGTAATAAAAAAATATGAAAAAAATGCCAAAAACCATTTGACTGTGCTGTTAACAGAACAGGACATGCTTGCCCTTACAGAGCTCCTGATGTCACACTCAGTTTCACTGGAGTTCACACTGCGAGTGCTTTAGTTTAGAATGTTGTGAATTTTGTTTCTGTGCTTTGTACATGTATCTGTCTAACGTCTTGTTTTCTGTGTCCTCGTTTCTGGCCATGTCACTGCACTTCGATTTTTGTAAATAACGCCCCTTTCTTCCTTCGATATTCTACTGTCTTTGTTTTAAATGCAAAATTTAGACACCTCAAATTCCTTTGGATCAAATCAGATTTTAATGGTTATTAGTCTGAGACAGCTCTTGTTACAGAAATGTCGGCAATCATTTTGTGTTTAAAATTTCTGGACCTTGCAGTTTCACTGGTAGATTCTACTACAAAATGCATTTTATTCTTTGTCAAAAATGTCACTCCTTGTGACGATGGACCTCTCAGATAATGACCATAGAAGCAAGTGTCAACATCGTATATGGAAACTGAAGTGGTTATTCTCTGTGAAAACATGCAGAAGGAGTTAATAGTAGTAATTTCGTAAGCCAAACTACATGCGTAATTATATCTGTTTCAGTATGGCCCTTCATCCAAATAATCGATGGATCGCATCAGGACAGCTGGCTGGAAAAGAAAATAAGGTATTTATTTCTAGTCTAAAACAAATAAAGCATTTCATATCCAGTGAATATTTGGCAAACAGGGATGCACGGTATTATTTTTTGTGATATATACCATTTCATAACGTAAGTGTGGTAACGTTATTCAAATATAATTATAAAATAATATCGATAAAGGGAATCCATCATACAGACATTCTGATTTTGTTCAGCTATGATACATACCAAATTCGTTCGAATAAATCTTTTGAAATCCACTTCAACTTTGGTATTTTTTATTATATTCCCATTGAGTAGATGCCTATTCTGGTTGAATAACAAAATACCGAAGTTACTGTTAAATTTATTTTTTGCATTTGCGCATTTCGACATCTTATGTCTCATCAGTGCAGATTAAGCCAAAACATTTGGAAGTCAATTTATCGAAAAACATGTTAAATCTGATAGAGAACTAATAACCAAAGCATCTAAATAAAAAAGCCAAAATTCAGCTGACATAGCTATGCATGAGGGAGATAATCCTTAGTTTTAAACAATTTTTTGTAAAATTTAGATATTGCTAGTTTCAGTACAAACGGGTCAGCACCGAAGTACTGACTACTAGGTTGGTGAATGTTATTCCGTAAGGGTATCACGGTCCTAGACGTCAGTTCCTTGGTGCTTAACCCCCAGACCAAAAAATACGCCTCATGCCATGCGTGTACCTATTATCACTCTCAATGTAGAATATATCAAATTTTGTAACTTATAAGACATGTAAGAGATTAATTCACTCGTGTTGAGACTACTAGTATCGGAAAGCCTCACGCAACCTCAATTGCAGAAAGTAAATTCACAGTAACTTCGGTATTTAGTTATTTGTACGTGATAGTTTGGACATTAGTGGAAAGTAACTTAATCTAAAATCAATAAATTGGATAAAATGCTTATCGTCCTCATGTAAAGGTCTGTCCCTAGCTGGTTTTGTGGTACTTGTAGGCCCTTTAAGTTATCTATGCTCTTCAGGCCTTTAAACAAGTCTTCCAAATGTACGCATTTATTTGCACTAAAAAGACGTTATTTTTCAAAATGGTCATTTGCAGATCTAAATGCACTGCAATTTCGTTCGAATATTTTTTATTTGACGTTTGGCTATGGGATGCTGAACCAAGAAAAGCTGTAAGAATTGACAAAACGTTTCACACCAAAAGATGACCAATTAATCACTATTCATGCATGCTCTTCAAATGAAAGTAGAAAAATGTACAATTCTTATTTTGTCTCATATACTCTGTCCTTAGCTGATTTTGGCTTTCCTATTTAGATCCCATTGGTAATTTGTTCTCTATCAGTTTTTACACATATATCGGTTCATGGATTTAGAAATATTTTGATTTCATCTGCACTGATGAGACATAAATTGTCGAAAAGCGCATATGCAGAACCTAAATTCACAGTAAAATCGGTATTTTGTTATTTGTTACCACTGGACCGATGCCACTGCGGGTGGATGGTTAGTCCCCGAGGGTATTCACCATCCCAGTAGCCGAATGAAGGTAGAAAAACTTAAATACAATTTTTATTTTGTCTCATGTCTATGACGAAAACTTTAAGTGTTTGTTATGCGAAGTGTATTGTCGACAATATTGGACGAGTCCACTTGTGGGCTTCTCTACTATAGGAGAAATACAAGACGTTTAAAAAATTCTGCTTTTTTATCGATAATTTTCGGCAACAAATTTGAAAAAGAGATGCATTCAGAATCGTTGATTTACAAAGTTGGTATAGTTTTATATATTGCCATTATTTTTTTTTTGGTTTTTTGAAAGTATGATCTCAAAAAGATATTAATTTTTTAACATACTATCGTATATATTGCCGGATCACTGTCCGGAAACAAGTATTTTATTTCAACTTATATTAGAATGAAGTTACAATTATATACGAATTCAGCTAAAATCAAAGTAATTCAAATATTAATTTTGTTTCAAAGACAAGACATATTCAAAATCTGAAGACATCAAAGATGTGTCTGCATTTTGAGCACAAACGAAAAATCAGGAAAACAAACTATTTAAATGATCCCATACTGTATCCAAAAACACTTGCGAAAATAACCTCAGTTTCAGTTTCAGCTTCCTGCATGGAATGACCGTCGACCTTCCAAATGATTTCAAAGGATTTGCCAATAAAGTTATTCAATATAGATAATTAATAATTTACTTCTCTTTAATTAAGTATTTAATCAAAGTTACACTAATAAATTGCTTGTCTGTATATGATTTATATTCAGTATTTGTTTAATTAATCAATTTTACATCACGTTATCTACAGGCACACATCCGTGTTTGGGATGTCAAGCTGTTAACGACGTTTAACGTAATTGGCGTTGGGTTCTTTGATCACGGTATTCTGTCCATCAATTTTTCACAGCAGGTAATTAGAACATAAAACAGAAAGTTACGTAATTATTCTTGTACAATATTTCATTTACATGATATCTTGCAATAAAGAATTAGTAAAAAAAAATATGGGACATAAGGATGTCAAGATAACCAACCACCAAAGAAGAGAGAAAAACTTTTAAGACTAGAAAGAACTTATATTATTGTAAACGAAACCACACGAATAGAATCATTACATTTTTGCATATTTCAATCATTATAGTCTATCAGTCTCTTTTGATTTTGAAAAATCCAATCCTTGAACTGGAAGTTGCAATTTTTACGAAAATGTATGACGTTGCAATAAAACCTCCATATTTCTCAAATGTCACGTTTGAGAGAGAATTTTTTTAAATTCCAATTCTATCCAGAATTCTGCTGTCAGATTGCAATACTTACATACTTTATTCAGGAGGTCGAATGTTTTAACTGAGCCCTTCATATGCATCTTGATGCGCCTGAAATAGAGTGCATCATGCAGTTGATATATTTGTTTTGGACCAGTAGAGCAGAGAAAAGATTCCTATTTAAATGACAGTAGTGTCTCTTATCATATCATTTTGAGAAGCATTTTATTATATAATCAGAGGTTTTGTTGAGCAGGGTTAAATAATGTATGTATTTTATGTTTTTTTGATAACTATGTGTTAAGGGCCTTTGAAAATGTTTCTTTAAAATCACCAAATCTGAAAATAAAGTCTATATATTCATTCTTTCATTTTAAAACTGTTATGACTTAAGAGTTTTATATGTAATTGTTTATTAAACAACAATGAAATATAAGAATATAAAGTACTAGTATTTTCAATTTTAAACACTTATAACAAAGAAGCAGTTAAGCTACATTGAAATTACATACAATGGAATTTTAAAAATGTCACAAAAGCAAAAATATACGCTAGTTAAGAAAATCAGTAGAAATTATAACCATTTACACTAAAAAGAAACAGAACGTTTAATGCACTATTCGTTACTATTTGTTCATGTGGTAGAGTACTGGCAGTTTCCTGTGTGTAATGGACGACTCAGAAAAGCATGTTTTGAGTATTTGGGATTGGCAGAAAGAACGAATGGTAGCTAAGACAACGGTATGTACATACCAGTTTAAATGTGCATTTAAATGTTTTCATACCCTATATAAATCAAAGTAATTTTATTGATTAAATTTACATTTAAGCAATATTTACGGTAGGACATATTAACTTTCCAACAAAAATGCTCTCCTACATTAAATGTGTTTATATGGATTCAATTAGTTTATTGTAAAGATATTTTTTATATTAATTTGTCAATCATCTTTACGATATGATAATACACAATACATTAATAAGATTACAAATTAGTTAAGAGGATTCGGAAACAAGACACTGGATCTGATATAAATCTAGTGTCTTGTTTTCGAATCTCTTAATTAATTTGTAAATTTAAGATTTAAATTAGTTTAATCCCTACGGTTCATGGTTTTGAATTTATGACCATGGAAGAGACGGAGCAGATAACTTATGTGAAGCCCAAACGGTGCATGGTTTTGTATTTTTGAATAGAAACCCTTTCCTTGATAGACTGGAGTTTTCTATGTATCGTGTGCGTTTTTGTCACATGTACATTCACTCCATATCCTTTCATTTTTTCTGTTCATTCAAAAATGTGGTACCACATTTATTCAAAAATGTGGTACCACATTTTGAAGTTATTCTGCCGTTTAATTTGAAATTTATTTGGAATTGTTGACTGCAATTTCAATATTTCCGCCTTTAACCTTTAACGGCTCATATGGTCATATTATCATGCATATATTATGATGTTACCCTTAGTTGGTTATGTTAATTGACAATTTTGCAATAAAATATTTAAATGATATATAAAGTGATCATTTTTGTCATAAAATCTTCAAATAAAGAATGTATAAATTAAAAAGAACATATTCTATTTGATATTCATTATTGTTTCGAAAAATTTTAAATTATGAACAATTTATTCATTAAATGGAAGATTATTGAATGTACAAAAGAAACATGAGTTTTTGGTTAGTAAAATTATATAAATTGAATAAATTTGAAACCTCTATGATATTGAATTCAGTGTGCTTTTTGTTGTTCGGCTTTAGTAAAGTGCCTTTACTATTGCTTGGCTGGTAGAAATTTAAGTAATACGCATGATTATTGTTACAATGTTACAAAGAAAATCAATGTTCTAGAATCTAGAAGACATTCTAACAAAAACATTGATGTGTAGATAACTCACTTGAAGCTGATACCATTGACAAAATAGAATGAGAAAAATCAATAACACCCAAAAGATTTTTATTTCATAATTTTTAATATATTGTGGTATATCTGAGCGCAAGTAAATTTCTAACATAACAAAAGCCAAGAGAGTCAATTTCTCAACAAATGAAAAACTGAATAGTATACAAGTTGTTTGAATTAAAACCTTAAACAAGGGGGACTAAAGAGGAAAAACAAAGAAAAGGTCATATATTCCTTATTGATGTAACGCTCGTCACACAACGATGTGAATTCTCTATAAAATTGCAGATTGAGGAACATCGGTCGGTTATCTCCCTGTACCAAGTGAGTTATATATGGTCAAAGTGGAGATCATTTTAATTTTGATTTTTGAACTCCTATTAAATAACAAAAGTCTAGTAATTTTACGAAAATTAAGTAAATTGATTAATTGCATATATGCTAAGATGTAGTTTCCTGGATAAAAAGCCACTTTATGCTATCTTTGTAATGTAATTTCTTCCTGTTTTCACCATTGTTGTATTCTGCCTAAATTCATAAAATGTTGTAAAAGTGATTTTGAATAGTTTATTAATAATTAAGAAATGATATAATTAAATGTGAAAATTTTTTGAAAACTCATATTGTATTAAGGGAAGATAAATCTAAAGAAATAATGAGGGGAAAATAACATTTTCATGATTTTTTTTCAAAAATATGATGGGTGACCCCCATTTTTTTATTTCATATCTTTAACACAGTTTATACTTCATTTACATCAAAATCTATCGGTTTATTCATATAAAAAATTATAAAACAGTATTGTCTCCCTATATAGACTATATTGGGTGTGGGGTTGGGCGTGGGGTTTCCTTACCGTTCATTGAAGATCTTATGGTGGCTTTGAATTATTTCTCCCCTTTGGGTCGTTGTCTCTTTGACACATTCCCCGTTTCCCTTCTTTTTCTATATTAAAAACCTCAAAGTCTTGCTATTTTCGGAAGTTTCTCCCAGAAAAACGAGTTCCGTGACCTGATTGATGTTTTACTGAAATTTAAAAGTGCATGCAATAAACTTTCATTCACAGAAAAAAAAGGAAATTCTATCGTTTGGTTTTTAGTCACCCGAACTACCTTAAAATATTTTTATTTCCTAGAGGTTTTACATTTTAAAATAAAATTTACAAAATATGCTCTCTTTAATGTTTCTGTACAACTTTCTTTTATCACAGAAAAGGGTTAGTATCATACAAACAGTTTGGTTGTATCCTTTTACAATTTGAGCATGTGACTTTAAATTTGATTTTTTTTTTCTTTCTTATCTCTACGACTTCTTTAAGTTTCACTCTCAGTTTAACAAATATTTTATCCTCAATTGCTCTTATTCCACATAATTGTTGTCCACTTCATTCCTGACGCACAGTTGGCTTTTGATTGTTTCTGTGGTCACAAGCGCACAGGAAAATATACTGAGCACAAAACAACAGTTTCTTGCAAATTTATGTTTGTTCAAATCACCTTATTAAACATACTGGTCGAGTACCAGGTATCGCCGTGTACCAGTTATCGCCAATTTTCACGTACTTCGAGGTCGCGCGTGACTTTTGTTACACGGTTATGTACAGATGTGACATCATTATCCTAAAAATACATTCCTTGAAGAAATTTATTTTAATCTTTAAAAACAGTGAAATCTAAGTTAAAACCCCATTGGAGCCTCTTGAAAATATATATTGCTATGTGTGTGTGTGTGGGGGGGGTCACTTATGATAATTAACTAAAAAAAGATTCTTTACATGTGATGTCGCAAAAGAGAGGGCGTCAGCTATATTTTCTGCCAGAAATAAATGCTTACTATGTTGCTTTCTCTTCAAATAGTCAAATCAAACCCTTCATTCTTTATTCCCTTTTAGTTCATCACTTTTTGGAGTACTTCAGTGGATTAAAGTGTACATTTAAAAGTTTGAAAAAAAGCTCATGCATATTTTGAAAGACAGCGATAACTGGTACACACATCAGCAAAATTTTTCGAGAAAACAAACACTTTTAAAATGACTATATTACTGCGCATGTGCAATGAAAATGAAATTGAACACGATTGGTTAACGTATTACTTGGTAAATTTTTACAATATAATGCATTAAAAGTTTAGATCGAGTTTAAAAAGATGAAATGCAAAATCACAGTGTGAAAATGGCGATAACTGGTACACGACCAGTATGTATGTTGACATTAATAACTTAATTTTATAGTTGTTGACGATCCCGCATCCATGACATATAATAACATGGATGTAGCGGTGTTCGACATCTAGCAATGAATTCCACTCAAACCGATGCTATTATCAGGTATGAGCAATTTTCATTAATTTCTTGAAGGCTTCATGCTGACTTCAAGATGAAGAACAAAAATAAAAGCGTTGTTCAGTTGTTTTGTCTCATGTGCATTTACTCCATATGCCTTCAATGATTAATTAATAACTGGATATTAGGGCATGACCATTTTTGTTAAACAAACTTCCACGTAAGAGAGACTCTAAAAGTTACAGAAGCAGCGCTTTCGTGCGTTTGTAAAAGTAATAAGGGGCCCGGCGTAAAATGTCAACAACATTGATGAAAGATAGAATTAATTTACAATTATATATTAAGGGTTTTCTAACAGTTAACTGGATTTCCTATTATCAATCAAAATCCTGTTAATTCAGTGATTCTAACTAAAGTCTCAAATATTAAATTAAGAATAATGTATTTCATGAAGTACCAACAAAAGAAAGTACCAGACGCAAAACTTACTTATTGCTTGAATTTTTATGATAATTTTGACCATTTTGTATCTTAGCTAGAACAAGGCAAGAAACACCTCTCAGATCAAAAAGGATAATTTGTTATACAACCACAGAGAGAAAAAACACCTTCAAAAAAAATGCCGGACAAGTGGACTCTTTCAATGGTCGCAGAATTTGTGAATCTGCGCGAGATTCTCATTTCAGACATTCTGTCGTTAATGTCTGAAATAAGAATCTGTCGTTAAAACACTTTTTGTTTTAACAATTTAGATATTGTTAACAATTACTTATAATTTCCATTCCAGACATCAACATTGCCAGTAAAAGCAGCCATGTTTTACAAATACAACGATACGATACTTATAACATACGGACAACAACATATCTTTTTCTGGAAACTTTTCTGGGATCCAATCAGAGAGAAAGAAGGTCGTATAATGAGAGACAAACGCAGTGGACTGTTTACAGTAAGCTCATTTCTACATTTTGACTTTATCTGTTTTGACTTAACCCTGGATTTTCTCGCTGAAGGTGTAACTTTTGTCGCTTGCGGAGCAGGACATTCTTGCTCTTCCGGAGCATTTAATGTCACTCTCGGTTTTCATACTAATTCACATTTAGTTCTGAATGTTGTGATTGACCGGTGCTTTGTTGCTGAATTTTATCATTGTTTTTCTGTATTCTCTTTTTTGCTATGGCTCAACTTTGATGTTTGTTATAGCCACTTGTTTTCTACGTTTGGTATTTCACTGCCGTTGTTTTCTAGCATCCAGTGGGAGAAAAAAGGTCGAACAACACATCAAACATATCTTGGTTCAGATTTATTACTGCTTTTGGATTATGGCTTTCCATATTATTTGATTCTAATGCTGCTGATTAGATGTTACTCCTTGAAACACGTGTAATGCATAACAAAATTTACTGTTTTTTTTAATGCAACTTCGGTATTTTTTGTATTATAAAATAATATTAGTATAACAATTTACCCAAATCATAGTTATTTTAGTTTTTCATATGGCAATGCTGACAACTTTCTCTTAGTGCAGATAAAATCACAACATTTAGAAAGAGAACAAAAAAAAAACCACCAAAGGCTTACAATTAATGCCTCAATAAAAGAGACATAAAATAAGGCCAAAATCAAAATATTGTCTGGCTATACCCAAATAATTTTTTGACTTTTCAGATAAGAATTTGGATAAAGAACAGTAATTTCTTACCAGTTTTCATTAATAATAAAAAAAAATCTCTTCCTGCCTACCAACTCAACATCATAAGGATTTATTGCTGTAATATATGCAAAGTACTAGCAGATGAAAACCATTCCTTTTTTCATTGTAATTTAAATAAAGATTTAAGAGAAACTTTCTTACAA
>MJUU01026945.1:21862-45805 GCA_002080025.1 Modiolus philippinarum | reverse complement strand
CGGGGCCACCAACTCAAAATTAAAACCTCTGTTTACGCGTGTGCCAAGATACATCATACTAAAATTTCATAATGATCCGTCCACTAGAAGCAAAGTTACGCTGTCCACAGACGCCGACGACGCCAGCGCCATACCAATATACAACCGCAAAATTTTTGCGGTCGTATAAAAACTTAACATGGTCACTAAACCATAAAATTGAGGTCAAGGTCAATAGTACTAATATGATTGTGTCCAGCAGGTAGGGCTCGATGAAAGCTGTAACATGAACCAAATAATATGGTCATACATGAAGCCTCAAAGGCTTCTCAAGAGGGTTCTCATGGGATATATACTCATGTTGCCTTCGCCTTTGCTGACACACCTTCCACTCTGACACATGTCTTGCTTTCTGGGACTTTCTTTGACAGAGACTGAGAGAGACAAAATTAACTGAAACAATCCTGAAAGTTGTGAAATTTGACATCTTTGTTGATGCCCTTCCATAATCCTAATAGGCTGCACCTTTTATCATATTAGATATATAGAATGAATGTGACATGTTAAAGGCAAAGAAAATCAAGCCAAGTAATGTAAGCGTAACAAATGGACCCATTTGGTAGGTGTAATTAATACTCTGTATGAATAGACCCTTACCTCTAGCCACAGCGGGACTATATGTAAGAGGGATACAATACATGAAAAGGTCACATTTAAGCAGAGGACTGGACTAGTTTACTTTACAATGTACCAGGAATTTTCAGGAAGGTAAAATAGGAGTGGTTCTATAGCTAGATGGATATCAAAAAGTTTCAAATTCCATGTCATATTTCCTATTCAGCACTTTTTAAAAGTACATTGCAATTACAGCACCTTTCTTTGTTGCATTCAGATTTCCCAGTTGTTCAGTCACAAGTAGACATGGTAGATCTGGCCTCAAGTGAATTTGGTTTGGGAATGTGGAACAATTCTTCCTGGTTACTGAGTGGACTCTGCATAGAACATTATACTTAGGCCAGGACTACTTTGGTAGTTAATAAGCCAAAAAATGTTATATAATGAGTATTAAACAAAAGACCAGCTATTTTTATGGATTAGAACATCATATCCTAGAACAAGTAAAGACAAATCAAAATTTAGGCCTTAACATCTCAAATGACATGAAATAGACCAGTAACAATGAAACTAACAAGTAAAGCAAGCTGTACACTAGGATTCCTGAGAAGAAATCTATGTCAATGCCTATAAGAGTGCAATCAAAGCGCCGAACACTAGAGTGCTGCTTAGGCAGTTATCTTTGAAATAAGAAAAGATTTGAAACTTGATATTTAAAAAAAATCAGTCCAAAAGCTGTATCTCCTCTAGATACACCAATATACATGTACAGTATGTCAAGTGGTTTCAGAAAAAAATCAGGAAACCAAAAAGTTAACAAACAGACAATATAATATGTCTCACTCTGTCTTTTGAGAGAGCATAGAAATGTGCACTCAAGTCACAATATCACTAGAATAAACATATATAAACAAAAAATTACATGCAAACTTACTGGCCAAAATGGGAAAAATCATTCAACAAAAGCAATGAACATAAAAGCCCTGGCAAGTAAAGAAATAAAACTGAGTTTTGATTCAGGGTAAATGCATCGCGCTTAAGCATCTTGACCACCCCTTTTATAACGGTGCACTTTGGTTCAATTAATTACTCTGAAACATGCTTTAAACTATGGAATAATTTTCGTATTATCCTCCTGAATCTATCATGGAAGCACCGTCATAAATACTGGGGAGAACAAGATATTTATGATAATTATTAAATAAAAAGGATCTACATATAACAACAGGAAATAACAGAATTAACAGGCATGGAGTACAGAAAATGGTACTAGCCTTTTCCCAAATACTATCCATAGATATATATTGACAGGTATCGATTGATATGAATTTTTTTTCTGGTGTCATGACAACAAAGTACACATGGTACATTTGTAGACTTGCCTTCAGCTTGAAATATTAAAGGGAATTTCAAATACTATGCATGTAGCATCATGACACAGGCACTTGTTACCTTACATATGATGCAATGGAAGGTAACACCAAGTCATCGGAATCAGGTCAAGTCGCCCCCAAGTCAAGTCGCTAACAGGACAAGTCGCCCACTATACAAGACAAGTCGCCCACCATACAAGACAAGTCGCCCACAGGACAAGTCGTCCACTACACAAGACAAGTCGCCCGCTATAAAAGAATGTCTTTAAAGCAATATGGATACAGAACATTTATTTGTGTTGAAACTATTTATTTTTCAACTGGTTCTTCTTGATTTCACAGAAACAAAAACGTTTATGCACTTAAAAGTTTATTATTTCAAATATCAACATATATATCACAAACTGAAACAATAAAAGATTGAATTAATTTCATATCATCACGTGCGTTATACAAACATGGGTATATCATAGCACAAATCAAAATAGTTATAGTATAACACTAATAGCACTACCAAAGCTAAATGTTCTTGAAATATAATGAGCAGTATCAAACTTACGTTAATATTCACGTTAAATAAAGTAAACATACACGTATAAATCATTGCACCATCAGAATATTCTTAACATAACACTAATAGTAAATGTAACAATGAATTTTCAACATATTGAGGTTCTTTGGAGTGATTACTGGCTTGCGTAGATCGTCCCATATTTCTTCAGTAGCTTGTTGACGCTGATCTGTTCCCGCTGGTCGTACTGGTCCCACAGGCTGAATATCTTGTGTTGTAGTATGGTCGTCGTCTTTCATTGATATCTTCTCTGTTTTCCCTCGGTCACCATCTTTAGTTGGTAGCTTCCTTGTGCAGAGGAATTATGAATTATGTTGTAGATTAGCTTCTTCGCTTTCTTGTTGATTCTGTGGTGCCATCCCTCTACGTTTTTGTTCGTCCTCACTGACTGGCGGTAAACAATTTTTCTCATCAATTTATGAGATGTTTTTTCACAATTATTTATTTTTTTCATTTCATAGTTTCTTATCTATTAAATTTATAACCGGATTTTATATAAAATTATAACAGTTGAGTAGGCGACTTGTCTTTATAAAGTGGGCGAGTTGTCTTTATAAAGTGGGTGACTTGTCTTAACTTAAGAGGGGGCGACTTGTCTTGGGGGCGACTTGACTCGCATTCAAGTCATCACCCCCTTTTGATACTAGTGACATACGTGTAGTTTAGAGTACATAGTCTAAGAAACAACATGAATCATGTATCACAAAAACTCTACAAGATTTCCCCCTAAAAGCATGCAATGTAGTTGTTACGTCTGGTAGCAGGACGTTTCGGCCATAGTGTAACCTCGGACTTGGGTCGTTTCCGACTTGGATGTTTCGGCCATCGTATGTTAATATTACATAAATACATCTTGTTATTGCTCCCCTTAGGGTCGTTGTTTCTTTGACACATTCCCCGTTTCCCTTCTTTTTCTTATCTTACATGCATGTGTCAAACTGATGTAATTTTGCAGCTTGCTGTTATTTTAATTGGACAATATAATGTCTTTTATTTTGCGACATTGGTTTTCATTCCTAGCTTGGAAAGGTTAACATGCTACCCTATCGGAAAAGTCTTTAAAATAACTGTATAATCTTGCTGAGTAAACCTTCATTCAATCCATTAAAATCATCAACATAAATGAGTGCACATTGTATTTACAAAATGTATTTGATTAAAACACATGACAGACAGTTTTTGGAATAACTATAAATATGTGTCATTGTAGATATACATGTACATGAATGTCGATGTGCTATAACCAAACGTTCCCTTTTACAAGTATTTTTAGTTATTACATTCAATCAGATCCAAACTAACGTCGAAAGTAATAGGCTATTTTTTTATATCATTCATAAAGTTTTTACGGATTTGTAAAACTTCTAGCACATACTCATGACAGGGCCGAAACGTCTAAGTCCGAAATTACACATGGCCGAAATTTAGTATGGCCGAAGTGTTTTAGGGCCGAAACATCTCGAAATCGTTACGTCTTACCCTCGACACAGTGAACGTTTTCTCCGGGCATCAGTCTATTGCCTACTGATCCACCGTTATGACAATGTATACCAACTGCAATAATTTATCAGTGATCTTAGTCGCTGCGAAACGCTGCGCTGTAACCATACAGATACAGATGTTTGGGACTACTTGGGGAAGGACTACTTGTGGACGGCACTACATTGGTTTGTACTTGATGCACAGATTATCTGTACAATATAATCATTTAATGTATCCCAAAGCTATCTGATGTATTTAGAATCTGTCCATTCTGTCCATGAGAAATCAACTGTGGAGCAAATTAATTTCCAGATTCAAAATGCATTTGCATGGCAAAAGAAAGAGTATACAAACTTTTGTGAAGATATCAGGAGCAGCTTTCAGTTGGATTGTTGAAGAAATTGCGTTCGTTTGATTTATTGGTTTTAAATGAGCTGTTAGATCTTCTATTGGGTCGTTGTTGTCTTTTTCTGAATCGCTCTCATCACTGCTATACTGCTGAAGCGACAACATGTCAAAATACAGTCATATTTTCTTGGTCAACAATAATTTTTACGACGACAATGCGTCCGAATAAAACCGGAAGTATAATTTCTGTAAACATTAACTTCGAAGAAACTTTGTTCTGCAGCAAATGAGTATTTTTTAAAAAAAAATTACAAAATATTTTCATTGATTAAAATATATCAAATAAGACCTGATAAAAGTTAGCTTATTATGATAAATTAACAGATTTTATTTCAATGTGGGTAAGTAAATCTCGTTCGTAATGGGAAAATTTTGCAAATAAGCGAGACTTTTCGCCATTTTGTTGACTTCCCGGATTGATGATGCTGTATCGTAAATATTTACAAAATGCTGACCATGAAGTGTAAATAACACTGGTGAGCAAGATAATGATTTCAAGTAGATGTATAGTAATGTGCATGCGTGTGAAGCATCATGTCAAAGGCAAACATTACTGTCAGAGCATGAAAAGTAGGGTGTGCCATTGACCTGTTTTTGTGTTCAGCTGTCACCCAGCGAAAATGCAGCAAATTATTTTAAAGTTCAATTTAATCACGAAGTGTTTTAGGTCAAATTCAGCTCCAGTGCTCACATGGACCAGACAGCACTATCCAGACATTCTCCCAAGTAGCTAAACATAAATGACACAAGACAGCTCTAACCCAAATTTTTTATACACTCAGTACAGAGACACAACTTTGTACCAAGTTCTTCTGTGTATTGTCATCCAGCAGATCTCTATGGGATTCTTTTAGTACAGTGACATAACTTTATATCAAGTTCTGTGTTTTCTCATAGAGCAAATCACTTACAGTTAGCTCAACGCGAACGGATTCTCTTTCTCTCAACACCGAGTATTTTCCTGGTGGAACACTGCAAAACACCGAAATTCACCGAAAAATACTCAGTGTTGTCTTGGAGGAATCACACGGATTAGCGTGTCGTTTATTGCCCTGAAAACGAAAATCCTCCCAACACCGCGAAATTTATTTACCTGTGTTCCTTTGATCTTTTGTCGGTAACCACAGTCGTTAATTAGCAAGTCATTAACATTTCATCGATAATGTTTTAATAAATATTATATTTTTTCCAAAGGTAGTAATTAAAAGTAAAAAGAAAATTTGTTTTTAAATTAACTTGAAAAAGATCGGCATGAAAATCCAAACAGATTCTACTGACAAATTCATATATCCACGCCAGGGAATTCACATGTTTTGGGAATAAAATAAAAATAAAATTGCTGCTTGTTTTTACCAGAGAAAGGGACCACAAAGTTTAGATAAATAAAGGAAACATAGAAAAAGATATAATTCGTTCGTAAAAATTATGTAAACCTCACGTGGTAAACCTATTTTGTCACATATTCTATTTTTAGACATTTACCTAATGGTGATGCTTGATTCACTACAAACTGATTTTCCGAAAATCTTGGGAACTTTTAACTTATAAAAGGGATGAAGAAAATTGAACAATGTTCGTTAGCAGGACATACGCTAAAACTTTAAATATTTTTAGAGGTTTAAATTAAGTTATAACCGCATTTTGTTCTGTAAAATGTTCAAATCCTTAGTCTGGGGCGGAATGTTTTTTTAACAAAACAAGTGAAAACCCCATGTCTCACATGTTGGAGGATTTACGCAGCAATACAACTAAATTACTTTTTAAAACTTTTTGGCACCTGACAGTTATCAAATTATATAATTATTACTTCTCAAAATGTATTTTTAAGAAAATGATTTGTCTTAAACAGCGAGGATGATGAAATTTCTACAACCGCTACAACTTGTCAATCAATCATTTAATTTTGACATCGGACAGGTAAATAACATCTATAAGTTTTATTGCTCTCAACAGCAATAAAACTCGCGGTGTTGAGATTAGAGTTTGGGAGGAATTTTGGAGATTAATCTGAAATTAACCGTGTCACACCGTGTTACACCGAAATCCGTGATAAGAGAGAGAATCAGTTCGCGTTGAGCTAACTGTATATGGACGTCTATTTGGAATCCGGGTCTGTTCGCCCACAATCACGTTTGCCCACTTTCCCGTTCACTCAGGGTTCATTCGCCCACTTTCCCGTTCGCCCAGGGCCCGTTCAACCACCATATTTATCAATATTTGTTGATGTTTTTTTTTTATGTTACATCGCGTCCAACGGAACATTCGAGGTGAGTTGTGAAGTACAAGCCAATGCTGTAAATGTTTTGATTTTAATAAATGCAAAGCAAACTTCATGTGATTAAAATTTGATTAGAAAATGCATTAGCGACAGTCAAAAAGAATAATAAGTACAAATACAGTGTTAGAAATAGTTTTTTAAAGCAACTTGCCGAAAGGGGCCAGTTGCTTCAAGATTTAACTTGCCCTTCCAAGGTTCTACTTGCCCCCAGTCACAAAGTGACTGGGTGCACCTCCCGTAGCACCTTGATGGCAGGGGGTCTGGCTATAGAGTATTTGATGCAATATCCTGCATTTTAAGCCCCTCCTGGCACTAAACAAAGCTTCCTCAGGAATCTAGTTTTTTACTTCCAATTTTCCAAGTTTTCTTTTTAGTTTGTCACATTTTCTGATATGATCAAGAGCCATAATGTTCATATTTAATGCTTTGAAAGATTTCAATTAGCAATGCATGTCAACACAAGTGATCATCTGCTCTATGTTTTTCATATTAGTGTAGCAGACATACCGAAAACTGCCTGACCGAAGGACAAATCAGGCAAAACTTGAGTCGGTCTTGCAAAAATAATCAGCCAACAGGACCGAATGTCAGGTAAAAAATTGAGATTTCCCATATGCGATGAAACTGCAGGTCCTGTGAATTTATGTTCGGTCTGGCAACTTTTTCTTATTTGCCTGACCGAATGTCCTGCAAGGCCTCTGGACTTTTCTATTTGTCTGGTGTACATGTAGCTGAGGCCAAAAAAAAATATATGTGTGTTTCCGGTTACAAGGTATTTGAAAATAGGGTCGGTAGGTCGGCAAAAAGTTTTGTTTTTTTTTGGTTTTTTTTGCTTCGTATTTTTCGTCCATTGCATTGTATGTTTGGCATTGCCGTATTTCCAGTGTTTAGTCATACCGCTAAAACAGGAAGTGTAAATCAGACGAGTAAAAATGGCGGATTTGACGACAGGAGTCGGGAATCCTTTTGATTTTAATGATTCTTCGTGCATTTTCTGATGAATAACGCTAGCGGTTGTGGAAAAAGACTCATCTGAGTGTTGTTGCTTCCAACAAAACGGAAGACTACCGCTAAAACGATCGAGGTCACACAAGAACATTTTGAAGTATGGAAAAAAACGTTAGGGTCGGAAGGAAAAATTAGGGTCGGTCGGGTAACCGGAAACACACATATTTTTTTTTTGCCTGATGTTATCAAGCTCTCTGTAAGACACCATGCAAAGTTCATGATTAATCACATTTTTTTCTACATGTATTTTTTTTCTGCTACCAATATAAATTCTGTTTTTCATTTTTTTGGGGACGTACTTCTACATCCTTGCCTTTAGAAATTTTGTCACGACAATAATTACTAATACTAGTACATGTATGTAAGTCTTGTACAGTAGTCCCCCTCTTTAAAGACAATCCCATTTGCAACAAAAAAGCGGCCTTAACTATAAAGTTGGACTCGTAAATGGAACTAAACCAAATGAATGAAATGGTTTACATTTGCTACTTGGAAAATTATGGATATTGTTGTTTACGCTGTTCACTTCCCGGATAGAGTCTGCCATCATTCATTTTTTGTCCACGATAAAGTACTTGTTTGTACTTAAAAAAGCGTTTAATACTTTCAAGAGGGAGTATATTTCGGCATCAGTTTTCCAATGTTTAGATTCAAGTTGCACTGATGAGATGTAAAACATCACATGGGCCTATCTGCAACATCAAAAATGAAATGCAGTTTTGGGTGTCACTCAAATTGTAATGGTCAAATTCCTCAGTGGAAAGATGATCTCGATAATATTATATCCTTAAACTCTAACTCAGTTGGTCCTTGCCTTTAGATGCTTATATATATATAAGCGTCTAAAGGCAAAGACCAACTGAGTTAGAGTTTATGATAAATATAGACCTGTGCAACCTATGGAATAAATATAGACCTGTGCAACCTATGGAAGGGCGTCAAGAGAAAAGTCACACTTCATAAGTTAGGGAATGTCACATTCAATTCTACAGAAAATACCGTTAATCACGACTTCAGGAAGTTCAAAATTAATTTTGTAAATGTTGCATTTCATAGGTTAGGGATTGTCATACTTAATTTTGTAAAACCTATAATGAAACCTAATGTCGTCTGCTACATGTAATTATATATAATCTCATTGGTCTTTTTTCTGATACAGTAAAACCATTTTTGAGAGACACCCCGTGGGCCAGGAAAAAGTGGTCTTTCATAGGAATTAATTTTCTAAAAGATGTGAACATATTTATACCCCCCACAAACAAAGTTTGGGGGGGTATATAGGAATCACCCTGTCTGTCTGTCCGTCCGTCTATCCGTCTGTCCGTCTGTCCACACTTCTCGTAAGCGCAACTCCTCTTAAACCACTTGAAGGATTTTAATGAAACTTTACACAAAGGAAGGACACTATATGGAGATGTGCATGAAGGAATATAATTATTGTCCGAAACCAGGAAGGGGAGATAATCCGACTGACTTTTCGTTGATTCCCTATTTATGGGTTACCTCGTAAGCGCAACTCCTCTTAAACCACTTGAAGGATTTTGATGAAACTTTACACAAAGGAAGGACACTACAGTAAAACCTGATTTGAACGACCTCTCCTATGAACGACCACCTGGCTTTTCAGACCACCAACAGTGGTCACGGATCATTTTGGTGTACAAATCACTCTGTCGTGAGCGACCACCTACCAAACGCGACCAACGACCGGTAAAAAGGTGCATAAAATGCAAATACAGCCTGTTATGAGCGACCACTTTTTAAAAAATATCTTAAAGGCGTCTAAAAAGACGATACGAGTTGACAATCATCGTTCTACAACTCAACCGGAAGTGGTAAAAAATAACTTAAAAATGACCAATTTCGGTATACCTGAAATGCTTCTTCAAATACAATGGGAGGATAGTTGATTTTGACACAAGTCTATTGTCTTTTAATGACCAGAAAAGTTGGTTTTGAAGTGCACACTGATGCAGATAGGACTGACATCGCGGTAATTTGCAAATTGTCAGTCTCATTGAAATTTCCCTTTCTTTACTTCATCCCAATAAAATAACATCCAGAGTGTTGTATGTGCTCTACTTTTGACCACTGTATGCCAGTTATAACTTTTATTATTTGAAAAATGCTCTGAGAGTCTCAAAATAAGTTTGTTTACAAAACAAGCCATGTCAGGGGAAGTAACTAGTAATTTTTATGGTATGTCCATAGACCAAACATTTCAGAAAATATGAATGAGTGAACCATGAACCAAAAATCTCAGAAAATATGAATGAATAAATATCCTTGTTAGGTTAAAAAACATATCATAAAATAATTGTGTGAGAACCTCAACACTCTTAATTAATTCCTTTATACAGAGAAAACAATTATATTCACTTTTAATTACTCAACTGTGACAATTATCCTTTAATTACCTGTATGGCTTGTCCTCTGTCAATTGAGTTTGACACATTTATTGATTATTGTTTACCTTTCATTATGCAATTTTAAATGAACAAATTAATTTTACCTACATGTAATAAAAATACTTTGTGCTATATTATGTGCATTGTGACTTTTTTGAAATATGGTAAAGAAAAGTATTTCATTTTTTTTTGTAATAGAATCCAGAAACTTCTTTAGAGAAATAATTCAGAGGAATGTTATTGTACAAATACTATGTAAAATATGTACACATCTTTTAGAAAAATTGATGACTGAAAATAGCAGACCTCCTATGAAAGACCACCTGTCTTGAAAGACCACTTTTTCCTGGCCCAAGGGGCGGTCTCTCAAAACAGGTTTTACTGTATTAGGAGATGTGCATGAAGAAATAAAATTATTGTCCAAAACCAGGAAGGGGAGATAATTGGACTTTGACTATTCGTTGATTCCCCATGTATGGGTTACCTCGTAAGCACAACTCCTCTTAAACCACTTGAAGGAATTTAATGAAACTTCACACAAAGTAAGAACACTATTAGGAGATGTGCATGAAGGAATATAATTATTGTCAGAAACCAGGAAGGGGAGATAATCCGACTTTGACTTTTCGTTGATTCCCTTTTTATGGGTTACCTCGTAAGCGCAACTCCTGATGAAACTTTACACAAAGGAAGGACACTATATGGAGATGTGCATGAAGAAATTTTATAATTGCTCAAAACCAGAAAGGGGAGATAATTGAACTTCGACTTTTTGTTGATTCCCCATGTATGGGTTACCTCGTAAGCGCAACTCCTCTTAAACCACTTGAAAGAATTTAATGAAACTTTACACAAAGTAAGAACACTATATGGAGATGTGCATGAAGGAATATAATTATTGTCAGAAACCAGGAAGGGGAGATAATTTAACTTTGAGTTTTCCTTGATTCCCTATGTATGGATTACCTCTTACGCACAACTCCTCTTAATCCACTCGAAGGATTTTGATGAAACCTTAGACAAAGGATGAACACGATATGTAGATGTGTAAAATGTCAAATAGGCTGAAAAGGGTGAATTTTATATTTGTCTGATTTAGACAGAGTGTTTTCATTGGAACCCTTGTGAAAAGTTTTTTCTTGAAGATTACATCATTGTGTCCACACTTGTACTGTGTCCGCACCTGTATTGTGTCCACACCAAATTAATTTTGCACTTACCATATCGATTCAGGGTTCAATGAGCAGGGGGTATCTTTGGCTGCCATTCGGCGACAGCTTTTGTTTACATAGTATTTGTAAAATAGCATTTCTCTAAAGAAGTTTCTGGACTTAATAACAAAAAAAGAAATCCTTTTCTTAACATTATGCATATGTTGGCAATTGGTATTGAATTGCCAACAAAATCCAGCTTAAGACAAAGCTTTGGAAAGGAAGATATTACTAAGTTAATTAGTTTTATAAAATTATAGAGAGTATCCAACAGTTTATTTGACCTGAAGTACTGGACATGAAAGATGTTTTGATTATATGAATATAATTTATTATTATGCTTCATGCAAATTTCTAATAAAATCCAGTCATTTCATTGGTTCTCCTGAATGTGGTATTTTGCAATATTTTTTGTTTGCTCTGCCTTTCCCTAGAAACATGTGATATTTTTGCATAGCAACGAAAATATCACATGCTTCCCCTAGCAACATGTGATATTTTTGCATAGCAACGAAAATATCACATGCTGAGAACGAAGTTTGCCGAAATCTGAAAATATCACCCTGTCCGACCGAGATTTACCGATAAGTATTTAGTTCTATTTACTGACTTAGCCGAAGCAGACATGTACAGTTCTTCATTTTCATGAATTATGTAAATTTCTGTCGCTAACATACATTATGGTATTTGCAGAGGTGTCTGTAGAGACAGCCGAAGAATCTTTAGATACGAAAGACAGCAACTCTCTGAAACAAACATGATGTCGCCGGAAGCAGACCAGTAAATTTATATTCATACTTGTTTAAAAAAAAAATGCCAGTCCCTTCCTCCCTTCTGTTTCATATATAAAATGTCAGTGCCTCCCTCTAAGGAAGAAGAGAGCGAGGGACTGACATTTTTATCCCCCCGCTTAGCGAAAGCGGGGGGATCATGTAATGCAGTCCGTCCGTACGTACGTACGTACGTACGTACGTCTGTAGTGGCAAGGCATATCTCTGAAACCGCAACAGATAGAAACTTAAAATTTGGCATCATGGAAGAGTATATGACCCACTAGGGAATAAACCCTAAAAATTGGAATTCGACCCCTTGGGGCCAAATTATGAGCGAAAAACAAATTTCGCGATATCCAATAAATGGAGATATCTCCAAAAGTGTTAAAGCTAGGATATTGGAACTTATGTCACTACTTATATTGCCTTTCCCAAGTTGAAAGAGGGTATCAAAATTTTGATCCCGTCCTTAGGGGCAATGCCCTAAGGGGTCAAAAAATGTCTAAAAACGATTGTCCAAGAACTCCTCCTACACCGTAGAAGATAGAAACATGAAATTAGGTACACTAGTAACACTTGGGGAGTTGTCTGTGCCAAAGGTTTCGGAATTTTGATTTTGGCCCGGGGGTGGGGCTACACCCTAATATGTAAAATCTCAAAATATGGTAAGATCAGTTATATCCCCACCCCTTAACCATATATATTTATATTCCACATTTAAAGACGAGTTACTTGGTCACCGCCGGGGGTCAGCCCCAACCCCCTCATTTAGAAAATTACAAGTTATCTCAAAAACAGTTGAGATCCCCACCCCTAAACCATATATATTCTTAGTGGGCATGACAAAACAAGTTTAGTGGTCATCCCCGGGGGTCGGCCCCACATACATACATACATATTAATTTTATGTTTGTGGTTCACTGATGGTTTCAGCTAGCAGAGTTTATTGAAGCAGAGTTTATTTCGCAGAAGATATAATCATTCAATAATAATTATTAATATTTGTACATTTATATTCCATGTATATTGATTTATAGTATTAAGATAGCTTCAGTGATTCAAACTTGAAGGAAATATTTCTTAATTTACCAGGTTAGCACAAATAAATACATCAACATTCACTGTAAGCTCGTGATAACGGTCAAGGTCTGATTGTCAATGATACATGCGTTCACAAAAATTCGTGCATTTCGACTTTGCTGGGAGCGGGGGGATGTGCAGTCTCTGACTGCTGCGTTTCATTCTTTATAAAATAGGTGCCTGTGTTCCATGAATATCTGGCAGAAAAAATGTTTTGACTGTATTTGAAGGGTTCTGCAATTATCATAAACATGCAAACTCTAGTTCAGCCAACAGTACCATGAAATCATAAATCACAGCATTATACTAACTGTTTCCAAGAATAACTTTATTTTCATTTAAATTAGCATTTTCCCGTTTTGATCTTCTATTTGCCATGACTAAACTGCTTAATTTTTTCATGAGAAACCATTTATTCATTAATAAGGTTACAGGAAGGCATTCAGTATAATAAAAAACATACTGCCTTCAGTGGAGGGTGTTATGGTAGATCACCACACTTAGAAAAAATATCACATGAAGAGAAAATATCACCCTCGACTCTTCAAGGGATATTTTAATGCACCGGTCGCTAGGCGGTCGGGGGCATTAAGGTTTACCCTGATTTGTGTGTCCGTCCGTACATACGTCCGTATATCCATCTTTTTGGTTTCCTGATGATAACTTGAATATCCTGCATCGGATCAAAACCAAACTTGGTCACATGCTTACTTATCTCCCAAGACAAAACCCTATTGATTTCCAGGTTGGTACCCCCAAGGTCAAGGTCACAGTTGCTAAAAATAGACTAAAATTTCAATAAAATTTTGGTTTCCGGATGATAACTTGAGTATACTACATAGGATCAAAACCAAACTTGGTCACATGCTTGCTCATCACCGAAGACAGAACCCTATCAATTTCTGGGTTGGTACCCCAAGGTTAAGGTCACAGTTGCTAAAAATAGACTAAATTTCAATAAATTTTTGTTTCTGGATGATAACTTGAGTTTACTACATAGGATCAAAACTAAACTTGGTCACATGCTTGCTTATCACCCAAGACGGAACCCTATCGATTTCCGGGTTGGTACCCCAAGGTCAAGGTCACAGTTGCTAAAAATAGACTAAAATTCCTATAAAATTTTTGGTTTCTGGATGATAACTTGAGTATCCTGCATCGGATCAAAATCAAACTTGGTCACTTGTGTGCTTATCACCCAATACAGAACCCTATCCATTTCCGGGTTGTTACCCCCAAGGTCAAGGTCACAGTTGCTAAAAATACACTAAAATTTCAATAAAATTTGTTTCCGGGTGATAACTTGAGTATACTACATAAGATCAAAACCAAACTTGGTCTCATGCTTGCTTATCACCCAAGACAGAACCCTATCAATTTCCGGGTTGGTTTCCCCAAGGTCAAGGTCACAGTTGCTAAAAATAGACTAAAATTTCAATAAAATTGGTTTCCGGATGATAACTTGAGTATACTACATAGGATCAAAACCAAACTTGGTCACGTGCTTGCTTATCACCCAATACAAAAGCCTATAGATTTCCGAAATGGTAGCACCAAGGTCAAGGTCACAGTTGCTAAAAATAGATTAGTATAACATATAAGACTGTTTCTCAGATTATTTGTTGGAACTACACATTATATCAAAACCACACCAGTTCCAGTGCCTATTTATCACAGGAGAAAGATCCTTTTTTAACTCACCTGACCCGAAGGGTCAGTGTGAGCTATTGCCATCACTTAGCGTCCGTCGTCCGTCCGTCCATCGTCTGTTAACTTTTCACATTTTCATCTTCTCTTCTGAAACCACTGAAGCAAATTCAACCAAACTTTACAGGAATGATGTACTAAAGGTCCTTTACAAAGGTTGCTCATTTTGTTCCGATTCGATAAAAAACATGGCTGCCAGCGCGGAACTTAGGTTTAACATTGGACCCTAAGGGAAAAATCACATTTTCATCTTTTCCTCTGAAACCACTGAAGCAAATTCAACCAAACTTTACAGGAATGATGTACTAAAGGTCCTTGACGAAGAATGCTCATATTTTTTCGATTTGATAAAAAACATGGCCATCAGCACAGAACTTAGGTTTAACATTGGACCCTATGGGAAAAATCACATTTTCATCTTTTCCTCTGAAACCACTGAAGCAAATTCAACCAGACTTTACAGGAATGATGTACTAAAGGTCCTTGACAAAGAATACTCTTTTTTTTTTGGATCCGATAAAAAACATGGCCACCTGTGCGGAACTTAGTTTAACATTGGACTCTATGGGAAAATCACATTTTCATCTTCTCCTCTGAAACCAAGGAAGCAAATTCAACGAAACTTTACACGAATGATGTACTAAAGGTCCTTTATGAAGATTGCTAATTTTGTTCCGATCTGATAAACAATATGGCCGCCAGCGCGGAACAAAGGTTTTTCAAACATTGGACCCTATGGGAAAAATCACATTTTCATCTTTTCCTCTGAAACAACTGAAGCAAATTCAACCATACTTTACAGGAATGAGGTACTAAGGGTTCTTGACAAAGAATACTCATTTTGTTCCGATCCAATAAAAAACATGGCCACCAGTGTGGAACTTAGTTTAACATTGGACCTTATGGGAAAATCACATTTTCATCTTCTCCTCTGAAACCACTGAAGCAAATTCAACCAAACTTTACAGGAATGATGTACATAAGGTCCTTTATGAAGATTGCTCATTTTGTTCCAATCCGATAAACAACATGGCCACCAGCGCGGAACTTCGGTTAAACATTGGAACCTATGGGGAAAATCACATTTTCATCTTCTCCTCTGGAACCACTGAAGCAAATTCAACCAAGCTTTACAGGAATGATGTACTAAAGGTCCTTGACAAAGAATACTCATTTTTTTTTTTTGGATCCGATAAAAAACATGGCTGCCAGCGCAAAACTTAGTTTAAGATTGGACACTATGGGAAAATCACATTTTCATCTTCTCCTCTGAAACCACTGAAGCAAATTCAACCAAAATTTACATAACGATGTATGAAAAGTCCTGTACAAAAATTGCTCATTTCTTTACAATCCGATAGAAAGCATGGCCGCTAGCATGGAACATAGTTTTACATTGGACTCTACGGGAAAATCACATTTTTAGTTCGTCTCAATGAAGTTGAGGGGGACTATTGGAGTACCCCCGGTGTCCGCGTCCACGTCTTCGTCCGCGTCCGCATTTGGGTATATATCTTGGTAACTATGCAGGGTAGGGTCATCAAACTTTGCATGCAGGTCTCTGACCTATATTTTCCACTTGAGTGGCTTGCATTTTAATTTACATCCAAGTTCATATCTCAATAACTATACATTGTATGATCATCTAAGTGTGCATGTGCATGCATCTCTGATGGTAGGTCAGCATCCAGGCAAAATTAGGTCACTTTGACCCACATTTTCTGCTTGACTGACTTACATTCAAGTTTACATCCGAGTTGATATCTCAGTCACTGTACATGGTAGGATCATCTAACCTTGCACATGCATGCATCTCTGATTGTAGGTCAGCATCCAGGCAAAATTTGGTCAAGTTCTTGTCAGGGATCTGATCTCAGGTACTGTACATAGTAGGATCATCTTGCATGTGTGCATGTGCATGCAGTTTTGATAGTATGTCAGTATCCAGGCAAAATTTGGTTGCTGCGACAACATGCCATGGCGAGGCGAACTTTGTAATCCTTGATTACCTATGTTTATCTTCTGAAACAAATTCAACCAAACTTTAGAGGAATGATGTACGGAAAGTATTTTACAAAAACTACTCATTTCATTTTGATCTGGTAAAAAACATGGCCTCCACTGCAGAACATAGTTTAACATTGGAGCCCGGTATGAGAAAGCCATCCTTTTCATCATCTTCTCTGAAACTGTTCAAGCAAATTTAAATAAATGTATAGAAGGTCCTTTGCAAAAATTACTCATTCCAATAGGATAAGACAAAAACACAGGTGCTAATGTAGAACTTAGCTAAATATAAGACCCAATTGGTAATAACATATTTTGGTCATGCATGGCATAGAGGCATTTTGTCAGGTGAGTGATACAGGGTCAGTCACTGAGCCTCTAGTTATAATTATTTGATATATATTATACATAGTTATGCCTTTAATAATTTAAGGGTTTTGATTGCAAGGAGGCGGGGGCATCCGTGTCCCATGGACACATTCTTCCTTTTTTTTCTTTGTGTGGCAATCTACCATAACACCCTCCACTGAAGGCAGTATGTTTATAATATATGTATGTGATGATTGAATTTGAACTTCTTAGATCATGTAGATTTTTTATTTTTAAACTTAAAGCTTCGACATGCAAGATAAAAATCATTCAATTACATAGACAGAACACACTAGAAAAAATAACTTAAATCTGATATATGCAAAAAAATATTTCCATAAAAAAAAATTTTGCCTACCTACCTACATGTACCCACTATCCACTTGATAGGTCGGGTTGGCGAAAACAAACAATTACCGGTATTCATTTTTGGTCTTACACAATTACGTAACACAACTTTTCCTGGCAATGAATTCAAACTGGATAAGTTGCAACTCTTGGTATAACCAAAACTTGAAATGCTTTTTAAGTTACTGAAATGAATGCATCATATATGTTGCAATATTTGATACTTGATTTCATTAAAACATGTAAAATAACTCTGCAAAATGCAGATACCCCCATTTATCATTTTAGAGGTACATTGTACTGTATAACTAACAGTAAACACAGATGAACACTATGAATGATTATGTGTTGGTAAAATGTATTTGTTAGCACAAAGTCCTTGTATTTCGGTGGATCATCGCAGCATGGACTGATTAACCAATTCCGTGTAGTAAGGTGGACGATTGCACATTTGTAATGTACAAAGTGAGTTCATGTCCCACTTTGTACATTACAAAAAGGGGTGCACTAGACTTACAATCGTAAGTGATAAGGAATGTCAGTTACCTGCCCAAGGTCGTTGGTTCTCTCCACCTTCAGGCACTCCGGCTTCTTCCACCACTAAAATTGACCGTCATGAAATAGCTGAAATACTGCTGAAAGTGACATTAAACCCCATACCAATCCATCAAACAGTAAGACTCTAATTATAGAGATTTGATAGACAAGGATTTTTGACATATCTCATTTACTGTACATGGTAGAATCGTCTAACCTTGCAATTGCATGCATCTTTGGCAGTAAGTCAGCATCAAGAAAAAATTGGGTCACTTTGATCTACATTTTCCACATGATTTATTTCCATTCAAGTTTGTGTCCAAGTTCATATCTCAGTTTCTGTACATGATAGGATCATTTAATCTTGCATGTGCATGCAACTTTGGCAGTAGGTCAGCATCCAGGCAAAATTAAGTCATGCTAACTTTTTTTTGCGGCTACTTTTGCACATGATTGACTTGCATTCAGGTTATTTTAGAGTTAATATCTCAGTTACTGTGTACTGTAGGATCATGTAGTCTAGCATGTACATGTATCTTTGGTGATAGGTCAGTACCTAGCAAAATTTGGCCAATTTGACCTACATTTTCTGAATGATTGACTTACATTGAAGTATATGTCTGAATTCGTATCTCAATTACTGTACATGGAGGTCTTACCTGGCATATATATATGCATTTAGATGGTACATTGGCATTCAGGTCAAATTGGGTCACCTTGTCTTACATTTTCAGCTTGCTCAACATACACCCAAGATCTAGGTTGTATCTCAGTCAATGTACATTGTAAGATCGACTTACCTTGTATATGCATGCACCTTAGATGGTAAATCAGTATCCAGGCATAGTTGTGTCATTTTGATCTACATATTCCCTTTTGATCAAAATAACTTTCAATTTTACGTCATAGTTCAGTTTTTGTCTCGCCTGCGATGAAAGTCCCTGAAAGCGAGACATAGGTATAGCAATCCGGCGGCGGGGGCGGCAGCGTAAACTTTTTTCTAAAACCTTCATAACTTTTCAAGGGTAATACATACAAACATCATCTTTGGTCCACAGCACCACCGAGTGATGACCTTTCCAGCAGCATATATTTTGGATGACCTTGACCTTGTTTTCATGGTTCAATAAACACATAAACATTGTGACATAGTTTCACATTCAAGTCCTTTTCTCAGGAACTATAATACCTAGACTTGTCATATTTGGTCTATAGTGAGATCTATATGGGTACACGGCAGTCTGACACCTGTCGTGTTGCCTTGACCTCAATTGCATGGTTCAGTGAACTTAGAAAATCTGCGACATAGATTCACATTCAAGTCCTTTTCTCAGTAACTGTTACACCTAGACCCATCATATTTTGTTTGTAGGGAGATCTATATGGGTACACGCCAGTCTGATACCTGTCATGTTTCTTTGACCTCAATTTTATGGTTCAGTGACTTTGTTAAATTTTTACATTCAAGTCTATTTCTCAGCAACTGTAGCCTCTAGACTCACAATATTTGTCCTATAGCAAGATTTATTTGGGTATATGCCAGTCTGACATTTGTCATGTGACCTTGACCTCAATTTCATGGTCTAGTGGCCACGTTAAGTTTTTCTGCTTAAGTCCATTTCTCAATAACTTGAAGTGGTAGGTTGATAATATTTGGTATGTAGGTTGGTCTTGGGTAGTACATGTCAGTCTGGCAGGTGACTTTTGTCCTTGACCTCAATTTCACAGTCTAGTGAGCATGTTCACTTTTCTGATTAGTTCACTTAGATTTCACATCAATTTAGAGTCCAGCAGGGACAGGCGAGACATCTTTTAGGGTCATCACTTGTTAGTTACAGTATGTTGTATGTTAATTTAAATTTAGATATGAATCCATCTGATTTTAAGGTAGCATCAAGGCACAGTAATGTTATTGTGGCCTTATGCCACAACGAGGTGAACTTTGTAATCACTGATTACCTATGTTTTTGTGTTGCAGTAATGATATGTGGCAACAAGACATCATTTGTCAGCATGGTTAAGGAAAAGTTAAATTTCTGAAACTATTATCTACTTGATGTAAATTTCAATTTTTTCAAATGTACACAGGGTTTGATATAAGTGCTCTGGAAATTATTTCACAAGGTGAGCAGTAAATGCTTTCCCACTGGAGAGCTATGAAATATGTTGCTTTGGAACTTATTTCAGGAGGATACTATAAACCGTTACACTTATGTAGGGTAAGTTAAATTTGATGCCATCTTGTCCGCTTGTCAAGTTGACTTAATGTCAAAGGGCAAGTTGATTTTAGAAAGGCAAGAAACATTTATTGGTGACATTTCAGATGGGCAAGTTCACGATTAATTTCTAAATCAACCCCGGTGTACAGTATTCATGTATAATTATTTAGCCACATCATTATTGAGACACATAGTAAATATACGAAAATGATGAATAGACCAAATAATTTTTTAATGTATAGTACACATTTAGACAGTTATAATTACAGTACATTTACAGTACCATCCTAAGTACTTTAATCTATGACTTAAATCTGATCAGCTGTTTAACGTTTTATTTCGGGTCATGTATCCTGAATTCATTTTATTGTATTCAATTTGTTTAGGTCAGTTTAATCATTCAAATCTTATAAGATAATCTTTTTAAATTACTATGTCTACAGGGTTAAATGATGTACATGTATGATGTGGCTACATGTATATATCCATATGGATTCATTTAAGGTAAATGTGAAATGAGGGAAAGTATAAAGCAGCAAGCCAAAAAAAAATCAAGTACAAAAACAAAACAAAAGAAAACTTATAAGCTTAATGGACCCCAAAAAACCTTGGCCAGTCATACTTTCTCGTCTCCTTGACGAATGGATACTTTGTATCATTCAAAAGTTGATTTCTATAAAATCAATTTAATTTTTTTTTTTTTTTGAAGTATTTTTTCATTTCCCTTGTTATTCCCATGCAATTTTACAGGTTTCAAATGCATTTAGTGACTTAAATTCTTGAAATAATTGTAATTCTACATTCATGATGAATTGATTCTTGTACATCATCTAGATGTAAAGGTTCAAATTCTTTAAATGTGATAAAAATCAAACTGAAATCCCAAATCCTTCTTCCTTAGATAGATCCACATGTAAACCTGCCGTTTGCATATACCAGGTATGTTGATTTGCTCAGTAATAATATAATTAAAATTAAAAACACCCAATACACTAATGTGTTGTAAATTGAATAATAAAAATCCTATTGTGACATAGAAATTTAATATTATTTTAGTGAATTTTACATATGCCATGTGCTTTAGATTTAAGCACAGACAGTGAACATGCAATAGATATGTGAATAAGTTTTCAAGTCTTATTATTAATGAAGGAAGTATTCATTATATACAAAAATGTAAATGTACATTAATTATCTGATGAACAAATAAAGATGTCCATACAAACATGTTGATTGTAGCTGAACGAGTCTTTTTTGACATCCCATTTAACATATATTTACATATTATTTGGACTTATTGAATACACCTTTACAAATTAATGTACCTTGTAAATACATGTACATGTATTGATGAGGTTATTTTCTGACTACTCCTGGACCAGCCTTGATTTAAATAGATTTATGTAATCACAGATTTCCAGTAATCTCATTTACTTGTACATTTCACATGTTTCAGTGCCCTAATCTGTATTTTACTTTGATGAAACTACTTTGTGAATGCAGAAACAAAGTACATGTACTAGTACTAATTTGTCTTCATGCAATCACTAATGGATCAAGCCCCTATAAAAGTGGGGGTTCGAGGAGTCGCAGGCTTTTATGTGCCATTTTTTCACTCAAAATCTGTACTTAACTTGGAGTGGGATGTCTAACCCTTAGAATAAAATAATTCCTCTATATGTGTATCTGCAATGACATATAAACATGTAGAAAAAATGAAAGGATATGGAGTGAATGTACATGTGACAAAAATGCACACGGTACATAGAAAACTCCAATATGTATTCTTGGGTAAAAGGGTGAAATGGACACAATCAGGCTTAATGTGTTAGTCATTGACTACATGATCATTTGTTGATATTCAGTCAAGTTGTTTTTAAGTACCAAATATAAAGATACATGAGAAATTGACAACTGATACTTATGTTGATTGTAATTACATAGAAACATACATCCAAATTTAAGTTGTGGTTATTCAAGAGTGAAATGATGGTGGGTGTTTAATTGTGCCTTACTTTCTTTTGGATTTTTTTATAGCTTTTAAAAAGGTAATCTTGGGTAAATCACAGAAAATTGCTATAATTTTATGAAACAGTTACGATTGTGTGAAATTTTTGAAATAGCAAATGTAAGGATAAAACTCAAATAAATTACTTTGTCAGTTGATCTGTAGAATTAGTTAGGATTGTTAGTAGATGTATATTTGTAATGGTTTGGGTATATACAAGGTTATACATGTTATATAACACCTAAAGAGAATATTCCAAAACAAGATTGAGGGGGAGTGGGAGGGGTTCTCATCCGGGAATCCTGACTTTATTTTTTCTAGATCCCAAAATCCTGAACTACAAAGAAACTTAAAGACTGATGAAATCCCAATTCCCAGTGAATAAATTTCCCGAAATCCCCGGCTTAAATCATAAAAATCCCGAAATCCTGAGCTTAAAGACATCTAATCCTGACATCCCAAAAAGGGACCCCCCACTCAAGATTAGATTTTAACTATAAACTAAATTTGTGGAGGGAGCTTTTATTGCTTGTGTCAGTGTCAAAGATGATGACATGTATTGTGTGAGCAACAACTTTCTTTTTCCAATTCTTACATTTGTACCTGTTAACAGAGATGGGTCCGATTACTTTCATCAGATAACATTAAATTACAATTACTTTTCCTACTTTTCCAAATGTATGATTAAATTAAATTAATGATTACATTGAAGAGTAATCATGATTACATCTGATTATATTGAATTCTCAAATAACTATGGTTGAGAAATTGTAATATTTATGTTCTTTTCTAACTTGAAAGAATTTTATTCTTGTTCTTCTTGATATTCCATGGTAATATTTTTTCTCAATGTGTTTGACATAAGTTTGTCATGTGCACAATCACTCCATACCCCCTCATTTTCATTTCTGTGGTATGGTTTCTTTTCATGTATTGGCTTATTGGCCGTGACGTCACAACATCGATATTTTTACCTGTAGACGCTTTTGGTTGGCAAGAAATCGTTATCATTAATCAGGGTCATAAAAATGTCATTTTCAATAGACTGGTATGGAATTGTTTTTAGAGATAATTTGATAATTTCTTATGATCTGATATGATTTGTATATAGCATTCAAAATTTTCACAATTTCCAAATATTTATAATACACATTTCAAATTATTCAGAGGAAATTTAGAAAAAGTAAATCGGTAGAAAAATATGAAAATCTCGAAGTTTATTAGGCATTTTAAAGATCCAAAATCGGACTAGTATGCAAAAAGTTATTTAAAAAATAAAATTCTGTCCCATTACTATACAATACAATTTATTGATGAAATACAATTTTGCCAACCAAAAAATCACTGTCTGGATTTGCAAACAAGCCTATATTGGATTATTATACCCCCCGCAAACAAAGTTTGGGGGGGTATATAGGAATCACCCTGTCTGTCTGTCCGTCTGTCCGTCCGTCTGTCCGTCTGTCCACACTTCTCGTAAGCGCTACTCCTCTTAAACCACTTGAAGGATTTTGATGAAACTTTACACAAAGGAAGGACACTATATGGAGATGTGCATGAAG
>MJUU01026943.1:0-10917 GCA_002080025.1 Modiolus philippinarum | reverse complement strand
ATTTTAAGTATGATAATTTTTTACTATATTTCTTTGTTGGGCTTTTTTTTGACAAAAACGTTTTTACTAAGGACGAATAAACGTTCTTCCAAAAGTCCAATTCCGGAACGTTCCGGGCATTAGAATGGCAGGTCAAAGAGGTCAAACGAGGTAAAAATGGCGTCCCGCTGTATGAGGGCAAAGGGAATAAAATCTTCTATCAACATATGAAAGGTGTTTATGATTGGAAAAAAGCCGAACATGTCATAAATCAACATTTTATCCCAGGCGGGTCATTTCCAACCAAATTATTTTAGGTCAAGAAAATAAATAGGAGAATTCCTAGATTACGCTCAACTGACGTCAGAGGTACCAGTTTCCAGTAGATTCGGGGTAAGATGTTGATAATTACCCAAAAATTTAAAAGTGGAATATCGTCTATTATCAACACCATATTTTTACGTTACGACATCAATATCTATTTGGAAACCAAATTTCATTGAAATCAGACTGTGTTGAATTTTCCCGCCTTTTTTTGTGGCCATTTTAAAATGGTGCTCAACAAACAATTTTCAAATCCGGTTTTGAAGTCCCATTTGGAAACCAAATTTCATTGAAATCAGACAATGTTGAATTTTCCCACCTTTTATGGCGGCCATTTTGAAAATGGCAGTCAACAAACAATTTTCAACTCTTGTTTTTGAAGTCGCAACATCAATATCCACTTGGAAAAAAAATTTCATTGAAATCGGACAATGTTGAATTTTCCCGCCTTTTTGGCAGCCATTCTGAAAATGGCTGTAAGCGAACAAATTTTAATATCTGTTTTGAAGTTGCGACATCAATAACTATTTGGAAACCAAGTTTCATTGAAATTGGACAATGTTGAATTTTCCCGCCTTTTTTGGTGGCCATTTTGAAAATGGGGTTAAATAACTAACACTTTTCAACATCAGTTTTGAAGTTACAAAATCAATATCTATTTGGAAACCAACTTTCATTGAAATCAGAAAATGTTGAATTTTCCCGCCTTTTTTGGCGGCCATTTTTAAAATGGCAGTCAACGAACAATTTTTAACATTGGTTTTGAAATTGCAACATCAGTTCCTATTTGGAAACCAAATTTCATTGAAATCGGACAATGTTGAATTTTCCCGCCTTTTTTTGGTGGCCATTTTGAAAATGGCGGTCAACGAAACCTTCAACACTGGTTTTTAAGTGGCTACATCAATATCTATTTGGAAACCAAATTTCATTGAAATCGAACAACTTTGAATTTTCCCGCCTTTTTGGCGGCGATTTTGAAAATGGCGGTCAACAAACAATTTTGAAATCCACACAGCATGGAATTTTATCAATTTACACTTAACCTTCATCTTCTATAGTTTTGGAAATAAAAGACAAAAATTATGAAAATTTGAAATTTCCATGAAAAAAGGGCAATTACTGATACAAGGGTTTTTGGATTTTCTTTAAAATTTCAGGGTTTGTAGATCTTGATATGCTGAACCTTTTTTCAATATACACTTGACCTCTATCTGCTACACTTTTTGTAATAAAAAATAATAATGCACAAATTTTGAAAATTTTACAGAAAAAGGGCAATAACTCCAAGATGGGTTTTTGGATTTTCTTCAAAATTGCAGGGCAGGTAGATCTTGTTATGTTGGATCACTTTTACCCCGTCAAATTGTTGATATCTGTAACGGTTTTGAGTTGTTTGCAAAAAACAGCAATTTACCCCTATGTTCTATTTTTAGTAACAGCAGCCATGTTGTTTGGTCTTCGGACCAATTGAACACAATTTTGAAACTGCATACCATGGTGATGCTTCAGGCCAAGTTTGGTTACAATTGGCTCAACAGTTTCAGAGGAGATGATTTCGAAATTGTTGACGGACGACAGACGGACAGACGGAAAGTGATGGCAAAAGCTCACATAGCCTTTTAGGCCAGGTGAGCTAGACATTAAAATCAGCTAAGGACAGAGCTATGCATGGGAAAGATATTCCTTGGTTTTTAACTTTATCTAAAATTTAGATGTTGCAAGTTCCCAAATAAAGAAGAGACATTTATTAAAAGATGTTCCAACATGTATTTCAACAAGCATGAAAGGTTTACAATAACTGTCATTTATAAAATACATACAATTACTGGAGCTGGTAGTTCAAACTGTTTCTGGTGCATCAACCAGTCTTCATGTAGATCATGTAATGATTGCAAATATTCCTGGAAAAACAACATTAAAATGCAAAATGAAAACAAGAATAAAGGGCTACGCCGAGCGCAGCATGATACGACCGCAGCATGTCGAATACTAAAATTTAAACAAGTGTAATTCAAAATGAATGAGGACACAGTAAAGAGCTTGATACAGTAATTAAATGGACACAATAAAGAGCTTGAATCAGTTGCAATTTTGGCCCCTTTGGCTCAGAAACGGGAAAAGCTTTGCCAAATTTGTTGACTTTCTACTGAAAGCTTATATCAAGAAGAATCCAAAGAAAAAAATCTGATCGAAATCCGATGAAAAAATAATTATTTCAAATATTGCGAAAAATTACAATTTTGGCCTCTTTGACCCCTTGAAGCTCGAAAACGGTAAGAGCTACGCAAAATCCCCTGCCATACTTCTGACAGCTTACATCAAGAAGAATCCAAAGAAAAAAATCCTATTGAATCCGATGAAAAATAAAGATTTCACATATTTCGAAAACTTGCAATTTAGGTCCCTTTGACCCCTTGTAGCTCGAAAACGGTAAGAGCTACGCAAAATCCGTTGACACACTTCTGAAAGCTTATATCAAGAGGAATTCAAAGAAAAAAATCTTATCGAAATTCGATGAAAAATAAAAATTTCAGGTAATCAGCAAATTTGCAATTTTGGCCCTGTTCGGCCCCTCATAGCTGGGAAAGGAAACAAGTTACCAAAAATATAAAAGTTGAGCACTATATTAATTTTTCATAAGGAATCTAATGAAAAAAACTGCATCAAAATCAGACAAAAAAATGAAAACAAGAGGCTCTCAAGAGCCTGTATCGCTCACCTGGGCCACGGCTGACATATGCAGTTAAAATAGTCCCAATGTTTTAAGGGCATTATTTTCAAATTTGTTAATAGATATTGACGTTATATTATCATAAGTTAAACTATGTTCCAGACTAGCAGCTATTTTGGATGGGGTGCAGTTCTTTTGGCCAAGTTTGGATCCAATTGGCCCAGTAGTTTCAGAGGAGAAGATCTTTGAATGTCTTTTCCCATAGGGTCCAATGTTAAAACTATGATCCCCGCTGGCAGCCATCTTGGATATAGCACGGATCTGAAAAACAACTTTTTTGTAAGGGACCATCTATGGACTATTGTAGCCAAGTTTAGCTTTAATTGGCCCAGTAGTTTCTGAGGAAAAGATCTTTGAAAGTATTCTTGGATATAGCGCAGATCTGAAAAAACAACTTTTTTGCAGGAGACCATCTAAGGAAAATTTTGGCCAAGTTTGGTTTCAATTGGCTGAGTAGTTTTAGAGGAGAAGATCTTTGAATGTCTTTTCCCATAAGGTCCAATGTTAAAACTATGATCCCCGCTGATGGCCATCTTGGATATAGCATGGATCTGAAAAACCTTTTTGCAGGGGACCATCTAAGGACTATTGTGGCCAAGTTTGGTTTCAATTGGCTGAGTAGTTTCAGAGGAGAAGATCTTTGAAAGTGTTTTTTCATAGGGTCCAATGTTAAAACTATGATCCCCGCTGGCAGCCATCTTGGATATAGCTCGGATCTGAAAAACAACTTTTTTGCAGGGGACCATCTAAGGACTATTATGGCCAAGTTTGGTTTCAATTGGCTGAGTACTTACAGTGGTGAAGATTTTTGAATGTGTTTTTCCATAGGGTCCAATGTTAAAACTGTGATCCCTGCTGGCGGCCATCTTGGATATAGCGTGGATCTGAAAAACAACTTTTTTGTAGGGACCATCTAAGGACTATTGTGGCCAAGTTTGGCTTTAATTGGCCCAGTAGTTTCTGAGGAGAAGATCTTTGAAAGTATTTTCCCATAGGGTCCAATGTTAAAACTATTATCCCCGCTGGCGTCCATCTTGGATATAGCGTATACCTGAAAAACAACTTTTTTGAAGGAGACCACCTAAAGACTATTGTGGCCAAATTTGGTTCAAACTGGCTCTTCAGTTTCAGAGAAGAAGATCATTGAATGCATTTCCCCATAAGGTCCAATGTAAAAACTATGATCCCTGCTGGCAGCCATCTTGGATATAGCACCTACTTGAAAAACAACCTTTTTTTAGGGGACCATTTAACGACTATTGTATCCAAGTTTGGTTCCAATTGGCTCTGCAGTTTCAGAGAAGAAGATCATTGAATGTATTTCCCCATAGGGTCCAATGTTAAAACTATGATCCCCGCTGGCGACCATCTTGGATATAGTGCGGATCTGAAAAACAACTTTTTTGCTTGGGACCATCTAAGGACTATTATGGCCAAGTTTGGTTTCAATTGTCTCAGTAGTTTCAGAGTAGAAGATCTTTGAAAGTATTTTCCCATAATGTACAATGTTAAAACTATGTTCCACGCTGGCAGCCGTCTTGGATATAGTGCAGATCTGAAAAACAACGTTTTTGCAGGGGACCACCTAAGGAATATTGTGGCCAAGTTTGGTTTCAATTGGCTCAGTAGTTTCAGAGGAGAAGATTTTTGAAAGCGTTTTCCCATAGTGTCCAATGTTAAAACTATGATCCCCGCTGGCGGCCATCTTGGATATAGCGCAAATCTGAAAAACAACTTTTTTGCAGGGGACCATCTTAGGACTATTGTGGCCAAGTTTGGTTTCAATTGGCTCAGTAGTTTCAGAGGAGAAGATCTTTGAAAGTATTTTCCCATAGGGTCCAATGTTAAAACTATGATCCCCTCTGGCGGCCATCTTGGATATAGCGCGGATCTAAAAAACAACTTTTTTGCAGGGGACCATCTTAGGACTATTGAGGCCAAGTTTGGTTTCAATTGGCCATGTAGTTTCAGAGAAGAAGATCTTTGAATGAAAAGTTTACACCGGACGGACAAAAAGTGATAGCAAAAGCTCACCCTGGCTATAGCCAGGTGAGCTAAAAATAGATTTTTGAGATTTCCCCCTTTTGGGACCTATTTATCTCATTAACGGTACATGTGGCATGAAATCCGTTGACATACTTCCGATTAGAATTTTCCTTAGGATCACACTGAAAGAAACCCCATCAAAATTCGATGAATAATAAATATTCTACAGCCCAATATATGAAAACACCTAATTTGGCCCTTTTTAAAAAAACGGGCCGGGCCACAATACCCAAAACCAATCCCAACCTTCCTTTTGTGACAAGCAACATTATGTTAAAATTTCATAAGGATTGATCAACTAGAACTAAAGTTATCGCACGGAAACAAAGAGTCTACAGGCGCCAACGACGACCCCAGTATCATACCAATATACGACCTCAAAAATTTTTTTGCGGCCGTATAAAAACTGTGAGCAAAGCTCACTAATGTATACCCCTTACTCACCCATTTGACTCCAGAAGTAAAAAAAAATCAAATTATATCAAATTTTTAAATAGATTGCGCAGAATAGCAATATCCACTGAACATTCTGTGAAAGTTCATTGAATTTCACCATGCGGTCTAGGAGGAGTGTGTACCCCTATGGCAGATGGAGAGACAAACAGACAAACTGTTACCATGATCACTATATACCACCCCCCTTAAGCAGGGGGTATAATAAACTTAGTAATTATTGATTCAGAGTAGGAAACTTACTGTATTCGACCTAAGAGGAGCCAATGCCCCAATAACTGCCTGACACAATTTCTGTTGAAATTATGAGAAGTATCCCATTTTGTTCTGAAGCATGGTTCAGGGGCTGGTTATTTTATGTATAACACCATTGTTTTACACTTACTGGTCAAAGTCTACTGTCTTACTGTTAAGGCCATAATAAAATCATTCCTAAATTCTCGTCCATTTTTTTTCTGAAAATTTGGGGTGGGCTGGTGGTCAAATTTTATTTTATATTTTTCATAAAATTGTGTGAAAATTATTTTATATTCTTTATAAAATTTTGTGAAAATTATTTTATATTTTTTATTAAATTTTGTGAAAATGCTGTCATTCTAAAAGAAATTAACAAACTGACCAAAACATCCAAATCAATTTTTTTGAGGTGGATGGGGTCGAGAATGTAGGATATTTTTGTTCTGGCCTTATTTCAAAAGTAATTCCAACACAGATTATTATTCTTGAGTCCAAGGTTAATAATTTTTCATCCTTTATACAATGTATAAAATTTTATCAACTTCTAATTATATTTCCATATTTTAAGGCATATAAAGAGCAAATGGAAATTGAAGGAAACTCTAGAGAGAACCGTTTCCCGCTAAAAGTTTGACACCATATATCTCAAAACTTCCTTCATGGATTTCCAAAATGTATTGCTCATGTTGTCTATAAGTAAAGCTCTTCAAAGCAAAAGGCTAACGTTTTATTTCTAATTACAAAATTTCTGACACTCATATACTCCCTTAAGAGGATGTCAACATCAATTTATTCAATAAGTCTGGAATCCAGTCGTTGTTCCAGCTACTAAGTCACCCAACTGCCTCAGTTTTATTTTCGCACTTTACCATTAAACGTGAAAATAGCATATAAATTGATTTTCTAAAAATCTGTCCAAAAATGGCCAAAATTCTTCTACTTTTTTAAACTTTTTGTTGTTTTTTTTTATTTCATTGTGACATACTCAACACCTAATATCGTTTCAAGATTTTCATGGCTTTCAGAGTATTCTCATTAATTAAAAGGGATTGGAAGAATTTGAAACTTCACAGAGTACCAAAGGGGATTGGAAGAATTTGAAACTTCACAGAGTACCAAAGGGGATTGGAAGAATTTGAAACTTCACAGAGTACCAAGGGGGATTGGAAGAATTTGAAACTTCACAGAGTACCAAAGGGGATTGGAAGAATTTGAAACTTCACAGAGTACCAAAGGGGATTGGAAGAATTTGAAAACTTCACAGAGTACCAAAGGGGATTGGAAGAATTTGAAACTTCACAGAGTACCAAAGGGGATTGGAAGAATTTGAAGCTTCACAGAGTACCAAAGGGGATTGGAAGAATTTGAAACTTCACAGAGTACCAAAGAGTACCAGGTCAATTGTGAACCTTCTCATTTATTCATTTATAGAGAAAAGCGTAATTTGCCATGACATTACTGCAGTCATAATACTTCTCTAAACTTTCTTACTATTGGCACATCTTTTTCTTCATGTCTGTTTCTTTTACGAATTCTTTCTTGGCATGTTTTCGGATCTGCTCTTAAGTACACTACAAAAAAAAAGAAAAATAAAAGAATAAGGCCATTAAAGCATAGGTAATCAACAATTACAAAGTTCGCCTCGTTATGGCACATTGTCAGATGCATGCATATGCAAGTTTACATGATCCCAACATGCAGTGTCAGTGACTGAGATCCGAGTTCTTCAGTAAATTTAGATGGAAGTCAATCAAGCAGACAAGAAGAAAGCTGTCAGTGTGACAGCAAACCGGGTTTTCTTTTACATGGACAGTATATTTTACACATGGGTTAATGTACTTAATTTTCATTTATTTTCAATGTTAAACCTTCCATCAAAGCAGCCTATTTCTGAAAGTTCAGCAACTTGGATTTTAATCAAAAATGAAAATAAAACTGTGCACACCTCTGATACAGGTACAAATGATCTGCATTATAAAAACTTTCTGTCTATTAAACTGTAGGAGATTTGTTTTGGACAAATGGGACACCCTATTGGTAAATATTTGACCTTAGAATGACTAAGTTCTACACTGGTAATTTTGGCATTATTCAACAAAAATCAAAATCAAAGTACTATGCACACCTTAAATATATGTACAGCTAATCTGGAAATTAAAAACTGCCTATGTCTTATACTGTAGGAGATTTGCTCTGGACAAAAGGGGGTACCCTATTGTTAAACATTTGACGTAAAAATTACCAAGTTCAACAACTGATATTTTTGACATAAATTTTCAAAAATCAAAATCAAAGTACCATGCGCACCTTTGATATATGTACAACAGATCTGCAAATTAAAAACTTCCTATGTCTTGTACTGTAAGAGACTTGCTCCAGACAAAGGGGATACCCTATTGTTAAAAAATTTGTCATAAAAATGACTAAGTTCAACAACTGATATTTTTGACATAAATTATCAAAAATCAAAATCAAAGTACCATGCACACCTTTTATATATGTACAATTGATCTGCAAAATAAAAACTTCCTGTCTCAAATACTGTAGGAGATTTGCTCCGGACAAATGATGTACCCATTTGGCAGCCGCCCGCCCGCCCGCCATTTTCACCAATTTAATAACCAGATTTTTCCGATGGAAAACCCGGTTAAAAATATAGGTCAAATGACCTAATTTTGTCTGGATGCTGACCTCCATCAGAGATGCCTGCATATGCAAGGTTACATGATTCTTACATGTAAAGTGACTGAGATCAGAATGCAGACCTAAACTTGAATGAAAGTCATTCAAGCAGAAAATATAGATCAAAATGACCTAATTTTGCCAGGATTTTGACCTACCATCAGAAATGCATGCATATGCAAGGTTACATGATCCTAACATGTATAGTGACTGAGATCAGTACTTGGACATAAACTTGAATGCAAGTTATTCAAGTGGAAAATATAGGTCAAAGTGACCTAATTTTGCCTGGATGCTGACCTACACTCCCGACCACGTGTTTTTTGCGGTTTCCACGCGCCCACGGTGGGCACAGACTTTCTGCCCACGTTTCTAGGCTCTCCAGTGTCCACGCGTGGGCACATGTCCACTGTCCACCGGTGGGCAGCGTGGGCACGTGTCCACGCTAATCTAGTGGGCGGATGTAATGTAAAATAAGTGAATAATCGCCAACATATCACTATGATAAAAGTAAACGGTATTTGTTAATGGTTTTTGCGTGATCGAGTTAAAAAAAGAAGAAAGGATGTGTCAAACTCATCAAAAATCGTATCGATGACAAACAGCTGGCAAACAGCCAATTCAATAACTGTAAAATAAAGTTTACCTGTAATCATCGTAATGTTGGTACATTATACATTTGTGTGTAATTTACCTGTATTCATCGACTGGACGATGGTATACTGTATACCAAAAGAAGAAGAAGATTCACCGTGTAAATGTGTGAAAACCACCTGACAGTCCCTCCTAAATTATCGTTTTATGCAATGTCAAACCCCTCTTTTAAATAAGCATTATATTTCCATTTTCCTCTCACTGGTGTAAACTTTTCATCTAATAACAAAATATTTCCAACAAAGATCGATCTGGTGAACTTGTCTATTTATCTAAATAAAATAATAAATATCAGGCATCATGTGAAAGCCATGTTGTTGAAGGACCAGGTGAAGTTTGTGTATCGGATACACATTACACGATGTGTCGTCATCTTATTGAAAGAAATGCATAAAAATATAAAGCTTGCTTTGGACAACATGATGTATTGTGTCTGAATGTTATCGATTGAAGTTGTAAGGTTAAAGGTTAACCGATTACGTTTTACAGGCATGTGGTTGATAAATTGATCAACCATGTGTGTTTGTGTATTATGTATACACATTTTATGATTAAATTAATTGTACTGCATACAAAAAAAAGCGTCTGAATGCTATGAAAAATTGTTGGTAACGAGCAACGACCTTCAAATAACGTGAATAACGAGTATACGATACGGATGATTGGTTAAAAAAAGATATTTTGCCAATGTCCAGTTTGTGAAAAAAAAAATACGATATCAATAATTTCATGCATATCCTACTCCATATTGGGGACTATGTACTTTTCCTTTTCCTATCATGGCTTTATCATGAAAATTTTCTTATATGAATAACACGATTGTTCAGCCTTTTCCGATATTAATATCTTCTCACCTTTCACTTTTTCAGGGGAGGCTGCATGGGATTTTCAATTTTTTTAATTTTACCTATATAAGGTAAGCAAGGAAAATATGTTAAGCGAGACTTTTTTCTAATGGATGGGGTGAGAGACAGAGTATTTTTTTCAACAAAGGTGTTGGTCAGAGACTTTTTTTATCAAAAATCGGGACTCGAATTTTTTCTCTAAAAAAATTTCAGGCCCCTCACCGAAAATAAAAAGGCCTGTGCCTGAATGGCATCTCAACCCTGGCGGATGGAAACATGTTTGTCAGTGTAGAGGACACCCAAGGACTCTTATTCAGTGGGGGTACAATTGCACAATAATAATAAAATATGCTTCATATGATTAGAAGACACTAGTATATTCACTAAACTACTGTAATTCGTCGATATCTAGTGCACTACAACAGCAATTTCAAGACACCTTCGTTTGCCTGGTTCCTGATAAATACATAATGAGAACTTTATTTGCACAAATAAACTCTAACGGGTTAAAGCAAAATATAAACAATACAATGACATATATATATATATACAAATTCACAAATTGTTTACAACATATAATACAGCACATGCCGTCTCGAAGTATGCAATTGCGGATCGATCACCCCTTCCAAAAGGGGGGGGTTTTAAACGGAAAAAGTTAACTTTTAATTTAGTTTCTGAATATGACCATTTCCTTCAGTGCAGATCAAATCAAAATATTTGGAAATCAATAAACCGAAATATGTGTAAAAGCTGGTAAGAGATCAAATAACCAATAAGAGATAAATACGAAAGCCAAAATCAGCTTTATAAGAACAGAGCTATGCAAGTGGGAGAAAATCCTTAGTCTTAAATTTATATAATGTAAGTTTCCAAATAAATCGGTGTTCGGGCCAGCACCGAAGTACAGGCTAACGGGTTGGTGAATATCTTCAGGGACCAGCGGCGGATCCACTTTCTGCT